>JBBPCZ010000002.1:17499814-17519974 GCA_037974445.1 Brycinus macrolepidotus
TTTATTGTTGGTAGATCATTTTGACTTGGTCATTTTAAAAGTAGCTCGCAAGCCAAAAAAGTGTGGGCACCCCTGTTCTAGACTGTTAACTATGTTCTAGACTGTTAGCTATCTACTAGACTGTTAACTGTCTTCTGGACTGTTAGCTATCTACTAGACTGTTAGCTGTCTCCTAGACTGTTAGCTATCTCCTAGACTGTTAGCTATGTTCTAGACTGTTAGCTATCTACTAGACTGTTAGCTATGTTCTAGACTGTTAGCTATCTTCTAGATTGTTAGCTATCCTCTAGACTGTTATCTTCCTTCTTGTAAGCTTGCTGATCGGTGCTAGTTAAGAAAGTAAATTGTCAGCCCCCCAGTTAATGGTCCATACAAACAGCTGAACAGTCAAAGATAATGCCACTCACATTGTTTTTTAAGGACTCTGCACATTAATACAGGATTCAGTGGAACAGAGTTTTGGCGGGTGGTAGTTAGGGAGTTGCACAGAAGGTTGTGAATTCGAATCCCAGGACTGCTGGAGGTACCCTTGAGCAAGGCACCGTCTCCACACACTGGTCTCTGGGTGCCCCGTTTTTGGTTCACTTGGTGAATGGGTTAAATGCAGAGAAAGAATTTCACATAATTTACAGGGTGTGTTCATGGCTGACTATATGGGGCCACTTTACAGTAGTTTCTTTTTTTTTTTTTTTGGGACCAGATTACATTGGCTACTAGAATTACACTGCTCACTAGCTCATTTAAGCCAGTTTGGCTAATATGCAGGTCATGGATATTCACTCGTTGTTTCTATTGTTTTTATTGTCATCCACCCACATACACAGTATATGACTGAATGTAACTGTGTTTCTTACAGTCCTGGGTGCACGGACAGCACTAAACAATGCTTCATAACATACGTCATGAAGACATAAGGTACAACAGTGATATAAAAATACAAGAATAGTGCAACAACAAAAAACAGGTGCAAAAATGTATACCGGGTCATATATGTGTATAAATCACACATGGTGTATGTGTATTATATGTGTAATGTGTATTATGTAGTATATTGCATATGAATATGTAAATATAAATGTATGTGTGTGTACGTATGTATGCTCATACATACACTTTGAAGCCATCACAGCATCTCATCTGTCTTTATGTAGAGCAGCAATAAAAAAATGAAGTGTCTGCTGTGATACTGCTCAAATATAGAGTGTAGTGTTAGCGGGAGGTTACAAACAAAGTAAGGTTTTGGCATCTAGCTGCCAGTATTCCTCCGTTAAGTCCAGTTTCTGCCAGAAAATAGAAGTTTGAAAGAGAAAGAAAGCCTGCCTCTTGCCATCGCTGCCTTGTTGACGTTGCCATGGCTACGTGTTTCTGAGACCCCCCACACTGTCCACATACTGGGATGAAGTAAGATGCCACATTCAGTTTCTCATCCTCACATTTTTACAATAAGGCTTCCAAATTCCTGCCAGCTTGTTCCCTTACCTAACGTTCTGTTGGTGTTTCGTTACAAACAATATAAGAATAGTTTGCTCCAGATATTAGCAAGATGATGCTACTCTATATGGACAAAAGTATTGGGACACACCTGTTTTCCAGGGTTTGGGCTAGGCCCCTTACTTCCAGTGAAGGGCAATCTTAATGCTTCAGCATACCAAGACACTTTGGACAACACCATTCTTCCAACTTTGTGGACACAGTTAAGGTAAGACCCTTTTCTATTCCAGCATGACTGTGCCCCAGTGTAAAAAAGCAAGGTCCATAAAGACATGATTAGATGAGTTTGGAGGGGAAGAACTTGACTGGCCTGCACAGAGCCCTGACCTCAACCCCCTCCAACACCTTTGGTGTAATGTTGAGGCGTCCAAATACTTTTATCCGTACAGTGAATGTGCTTTAGATAGGTTAGCTAACAATGTTTGTCTCAAGTGCTAAGGGTTAATCTGTGATGTTACTTAATGTGTCATAGCTGAAGTGTTGGTATTTCCTGGTCTGACCTCCAGGTTGTCTGCGGAATGCAAGCCAACTGGCTTTAAAACATTTTTTCTTGATTCTTGTATCATTTTGTTATTTGTCAGTGTATCTAAATATGTTAGCATTTTTTAATCATGTAGTCTAGAATACTACATTTTATGGCTGGTAAGCAGTAAAAGAAAGGCAAAGAATACAGTGTGAAGGTTCTTTGCAACTCATAGATGTGGTAATAATATCTGGGAGAGATGCTCAAAGGGCTATTCCCAGTAGCCATAACAGTAATTTTGAAATGACCTGCGTGTGGTATTATTAAACCTGTCATTTACCCTTTTGCCACTTATATACCCAGTCTTTGGATTACTCTGTAAGTTCATTATACAAAGGCATAACCCTCAAAATGTCAAACTATGACAGGGAGCTCTTAAATAACTAATTAATTGAGTATTTGTTTTTTAAACTTTAATTTAGACCAGTGGTCACTTGTTAAAATAGCCCTATCCTAAGTTAAATTTGGCCTTAGTTCTTCCCATTAACTTATGTAAGCTGTGTGAAATGCCTTAAAGAAAGTTAAAATTTGCAGCTTTAAGTGAATCCCTTAAGCATTAAACCTAATATAAATACTTAAAATGTTTTAAGGCAAGCTGCAAGGTTTGCAGCTAGAAGAGAGGTAGAGCTAGTAGAGGCTAGCAGCTGTGTCCGAGCTTGGAGGCTCTGTTTATTGTCTAGGTAATGATAATTGTTTTTGAGCAAATCTGTAGTCAGTGCAGGATCTAAAACCAAGGAAGGAACAGGGATTTGAGTGCGCTTTACAAATGTCTCCCAAGTGCACAACAAGTTGATCTCAAAATAACCACAGAGTGAACTGGGCCTGATAGATCAGGCTTTTACCAGAGCCCATTGGTAAACATGGCAAATACACTGTGCCTTGCTTTGGCAATCTTAAACAAAGGCACTGAATCTCTTTTATTCAGTGTCATTAAGAAATATGTTCAAATTTGTTTGTGCTCGTGAGCGATTTTGCTACAGAGGTTTCACTATAATGAATTTGAAATTATTATGTTGGGATTCTTGTTAATTCTGATAATTGTTTTAGGAAAATGAAGAAATAAATGAAAGAATAACAGAATTGCAAGGAAACACACATCAGTTATCTCCATAAGCAGTTATTGTAAGTTTTATATTTATTTAAATTTATATAAATTTATATTGTTTACTTGTCAGTCCCTTTAACTCAAGTACTACACTACATTTCAAAGTACCATTGTGCTTTCCTACCTTGAACAATACATTATGCAAACTGTGTAACATTGAGCATTGTTTACTTCTGATTTTCATTGCATTATCATTATTTTACAGCCACGTTGTTATGCCAAGTTATTATTGAACATGGGGTAGCTCATTGCTATCCTGTAGGACTATCACCCCCATTAGAGCAATGAAAGTGCACTCTGATGCATTGCTAGGGCCAGAAAAAGCACACGACCCTGGTAGAAACACACAGCTTACTGAGACCCTGTAACTATTACTTTTAATAAAAAAGAAAAATACCAGTCATAAAGAAAATAGCCTCTCTTACAGAACAGTTCATTTTCCCCCCAGCAAAAAGGCTATTAGTTTCGCCCACTGCAAAGCAATTTACAGCTTCATAAACAATTACGGTCCTGCTTGGGCAATTTACTAGGTTGTTTTAAGGACATTGTGCAGCCAAAATTAATATTCTGATGCACTAGAGCGGAAAGGGAAGGGTCATTAGCTAAAGCAGTGGGTCTTATCCTGACTGCCTGAGACAAGACTGTAAAGCCCTGATGTAAGCCATGATAATCCACACACTTTCACAAAGCCAAGATCCATATCGCTAACACATGATAACACTTAGATGAATGTTTCCATAATTAACCAACTGGGATTTGTGTTGCTAATGTAGCTTGGTAGTTTGTTAAAGATAATAATTATCAAGGTGTTCTTAAGCAGGGTCACAGCAAATGCACCAGGTGGGCATTTTGTTTACATTTGTAATTGTTTATGTCCTTGAGTTATGAATAGCTTTTGTCGTTGCAGTGGATCGCTACTCTACTTGCATTGGAGGAAAAAGCACAGGGTGCACAGAGTGAACAGTAGATGGTGGAATTGTTTAAGCAAAACAGTATGTGGTATCACACTGTCTCTTCTAGATCCTCCTTTCACTTATAATAGTATGTGGTATTACTCTGTTGAGTGAGTTGACCCATTACTGACATAACAGAGAGTTACTTGTAGATTTATTTTAATGAAAGATCTACTGGAAATGAAACAGACTCTTTTAAAACAATGTGACCAATAGCCTCCTGAAACAGTCAGAATTTCCTGGAAACCAACCAATTTCCAGGAAAAAGTTGAAAAAACACCTCCCCAAAACAGCCAAAATTCATGTAGGCCTTCGAAGCAGCCAAAACAGGCCTTCTGTAACTTCTACTTGACCTGAGTCATAGCTAATGTGTGACTCATTATCAAATGTTTTTTTTCTCGTTGGACAAGAGTAACAAGATCAGATTAGCATGCCGTGGTGAGCTGTGACTCTGGTGCCAGAATCCACCATATGGGCATTTTCAGACACTGCTGCTACAATTTATATAAATATTCACACATTGTTGCTTTGGAGCCTGAAATGAAGACACACACACACATACAGACAAAAAAAGAGAACATTTCCAGGTGTATTTACTCAGTGTAACTTCAAAGATAGCAACACTTTAGAAAAAAAAAAGCAATCACTGTGATCACTCCATGTATCAGTACTTTGTGGAGCCTCAAGTCTTTTGGGATACTTTTCTACCAACTTTACACATCTAAACTGTACAATATTTGCCCACTCTTCTTTACAGAACTGTTCAAGCTCAGTCAAACTGAATGGTGACCGCTGGGGAACTGCAAGCTTCAAGTAATTCCACAAATTTCCAATAGGGCTTAAATCTGGGCTCTGAATGGGCCACGCAGGGACATTCACCTTTTCCTCCTTCAGCCACTGTGTGGTCAATTTTGCTGTATGCTTTGGGTATGCATTGTCCTGTTGGAAGGTGAACCTTCCACCCATTGACGCATTTCTGGAAGAGGGCAGCAAGTTTTCCACAAGAATTTAACAGTATAATCCATTTTTCCTTATATCCTAACAAGTGAGAAACACTCCCACAACAGGATGTTACCACCTCTGAGCTTTACTGTAGGTCTGGTGTTCTCTGGATGGTGAGCTGTGTTGGCTTTCCACCAGATGTACTGTTTGGTGTTGAGGCCAAATGGCTCGATTTGGGTCTCATCTGACCAAAACACCCTTTTCCACTTGGCCTCAGAGTCTTCAAGGTGCGTTTTGGAAAAGCTTAGTTGAGACTTAATGTGGCCTTTCTTGAGGAGTAGCTTTTTTCTTGCAACCCTCCCATACATTTGTGGAGCTCTTGTGATATTGTTGTCACATGCACACAATAACCACTCTTTGTCATAAATTCCAGTAACTACTTCAAAGTTGCCAAAGGCCTCTTGTTAGCTTCTCTGACGAGTTTCCTCCTTGCTCTTCCATCCAGTTTGGAGGGACGGCCTGATCCAGGGAGGGTCCAAGTAGTACCAATTTCCATGTCTTAATTATACTTTTTTTTGTATCCGTCTCCTGACTTGTTTCTGTCTACAGCTTCATCCCTGAGATCATTTGACAGTCCCTTACCACCCATAGTTGATTGTTTACTTTCAGTTGCACTAAAAAGCACTGGAATGCTCCAGCAATAGCTGTTTTTATGCTGAACTAATCAAAATACTTACAGATGATCACAAGTGGAAGCCAGTTAGCTTGGTGTGCAGTGGGGAAGGTATTTAGTTAAACTTGATTGAATTTGCAGTATGTTTAGGAGGGGGGGATCCTTTACCCACCTCAGTTATTCTGTTCCTTTATTTTATACCATACCGTTGCTATCATATATTTCATTTGCATGTCATAAGTTGCATTTAGTAAACACTGCTATAAAAATAGTTTTTTTTGTGTGTATGTATGCGTGTGTGTCTTCATTTCAAACTGCAGAGCAACAAACTGATTATTTTGAAGGGGTGATACTTTGCCATATCCCACTGTATCTAGCTTCTGTTGCTGTTCCAAATTGTTCCACAAGGGGGTAGTGTATAGCAAACAAAACACAGCCACAGAGATCTCTTTTGCTGTCCACTTCCCTGAGTTTAGACAAAAAGCAAAGGAATTTCCTCTGCCCTGTCAGTGTAACTTGGCCTGACGACACTATGAAGTATTCTTAATGGCTATGATAATATTTTAATAATGTTTTAATGTCTTTTTAAACCAGGTTTTCATGGCCACAACAGAATGAAGCTCTGTTGAAGTATTAAAAATGCCACTGTTTGTAATGTTCATATTATTTGAATAATAAATAAGGGAGAGGGAAAGACTATGGTCCAAGTTTATGAATATTTAAAGAATGCAGTTTACAGATCAGAACACTGACAATGGATGAATACTAATTTCATGCACTCTGTGTCTGATGAGGGGTTAAAAAGGACGTTGACTGCATAATTAATTTTTTTCTTCCACTTTTTTGCACCTTTGATAGGCTTCTTTTGGTCTAGCAATGTCTGTGTATACTAAATTTTATCAGAAAATGAGGGGAAAAGAACACTTTCCACTGAAATATTAATAAATGTGATGCATGGCATGTAAATGAGAGAACACCTTGGTTGAGTGTTTTAGAGCTGGTTCACTGGCTGACAATCATTATGAAGTGGAACCATGCATCGTCACACACACACACACACACACACACACACACACACACACACACACACACAATGCACCTTATTTTCGTTTAATTTTTAAGGTGTTCAGCACGTAACTTTTTGATGGCTGTAGTAGTACTTGGCTTTGCATGTTTCCCCTTTTTGTACAGAAGCATCTAATCTCACTATGTTTTACCGGTGCGTGGTACTAACACATTCTTCTTCTTTTAATGTGTAATGGTGGTTGGCAAACAGCTTTTCGGTGCATTACCATCACCCTCATATTGTTAGTCGCTATGGAGAAAAGCATCTGCTGAATGATTGTAATAATAATAATAATAATAATAATAATAATAACCCTCTGGTCGTGTTACATACTATCCCATCACAATGTTTCACCGTAGAGATCGTCATATGCCAAGATGATAGAAAACGCCCAATCCTAGGGTTTTACATAATATTTTAAGGATGGTAGAACTCTGCTCTCACAAAATACATTTAGTACTCAACGCTGAGTGTGGCTGTCAAATTTGTGTCCAGTTGAAATTTGACTGTAGAAATATATTAGTCAGAGTTTACCCCCCCCCCCCCTTCACTGCCACCCACCAAGGGCAGTTTTGTAATGGAAATAGTGTTCTGTGTTGCCTGTGAACTCTAAAGCAGTGGAGTGCTGGGCTCTGACTGAACCATAGTTAAAGTGAACATTATGTTTAACTAGTTTAGATGTGGGCAGGGTGGGGATTCTTGCTCCCTTTTGTCATAATCTCTCTCTTTCTGAAGAAAATTGTGTTTTCCCTGTAAAAAAAGAATTAGTGAGCCCATCCAGGTGTGAGAGAGGGAGAGAAAGAGGGAGAGAGAGAGGGTGTCAGACCAGTGGAGGAAATCAATACAATGTAAATTATTAAGAGTGGAGGAATGCAACTGACCCCAAAAGCAGTCTGAGCTGAGGCCTCTCTCTCTCTCTCTCTCTCTCTCTCTCTCTCTCTCTCTCTCTCTCTCTCTCTCTCTCTCATTAGTGGGCAGGAGTCAGGGTTGTCTGAGACTGGGGAGGCAGGGTGCTCAGTGGGGGGGAGATGGCCCGGGCCCCTCACATCCCTGAGCAGCCCTACGCTCCTGCTCCTTCACTCTCCCTGGAAGCTCATTAGTAAGAGCACTGATGCATAAGAGCTAGTCATTAGCTGAGCTCTCTCTTTTTTCTCCTTTACCACCCCCCCCATGCCTCCATCTTTTCCTGTCTCTCTTCCTCTCTGCCTCCCAAGGTGGCAGGGCTGATCACTGAGACTGCTGGCATTGCAGCTTTAACAGACAGAAGAGGCCCACTCGTCCCCTCTATCTCCTCTCTCAGCTAGAGCTGTAATAAAATGGGCGTGCTGAGAGGCTTTGAGCTGTTCAGATGGAGTCTATCCAGAGTAAACATCAGTGCTTGACCAGGACTATAGCCATAGTCTCTCTCTCTCTCTCTCTCTCTCTCTCTCTCTGGATTTAAGCAAGGGTATTTGCACTAGCTGCAGGCTGCAGCCCCTCAGTATCTGGTGACTGGCCAGGCTCAAGTTCTCAGTAAATAAGATCTCTCTCTTTCCCTTCCTTTCCTCTCTCTTTCTCTCTTTTTCTCTCTCTCTCCCCTTCTCTCCCCTTCTCTCTGCTTCAGGGGCTTCTGGGTAAATAACGTCTCTGGTGAGTGCACCATGCCTGTAAGCAGGGTGAGATCTGCATCAGTGTAAGCTACTAATCTCCTGAGGTTCCATCCATCCATTCATTCATACTTTATCCATCCATCCGTCCAACAATCCATCTGTCTCTCTATCCATACCAATTCATGCACACACATACAACCAAAGGCAAACCAGATCCACATGCCTTTCTTTGACACACACACACACACACACACACACACACACACACACACACACACACACACACAAACACACACATACGCACACACACACAGTCTCTTCTCCAGCCTGTGCAGTAGGCTGATTAATGCTAGCTGACTCTGCTCATGAACTTCCTTTGCTCTCAAAGTGCTAATAACAGTGTGAACGTGTGTGTGTGTGTGTATATGTGTGTGCGTCGCCAAGCTCCAGCTCAGAGCCAGTCACTGAATTGATTTGCTCATTTATTTAAGGCAATATGAGTAAATTTGTCCAATAAGGCAGAGGGAACAGACCTTTTCCTGTTTGTATTACATCCACAGCCCATAATTACAGTTCCTCGGCCAAGTCTGGCTCCAGGAATCTTGACTGTGCTCTGGTGCAGGATATTACGGCTATCAAGTCATTCTGAGTATATACTGAATATGAGTGGCTTGAGAGGGTGAACGCCTGACCGAATACAGCAGCCCAAACAGCTTATAGCTCAATTCCAATTACAAAGACCAAAACATCTAATCTACAGACCCAAATCCAAATCGGAATTTAGCATTTCTGACCAAAATATATACACTAAGTGCATATATGTGTGTATATAATAGACTCTAACCTGTCTATGAAATAGACCAGCATAGGACAAAAATGAAAAAATCCAGCCACTGCATTCCCAGAATACCATTATTGAGTAAAACGAGCTGGCAAACAATGCACCCCTAGTACTGACTGATGTACAAATGAGTTTAAAAATGTTTTTGAGTAATAGACGAAACAGTCTTATGTTTTGAACATGCATGCACAATCATAATACTAGAAATTTGGTACACACATAGTTGCAGGACATGCATTTTTATATGTTTACTGTTAGCAATTGACAGTATACTGTACATATCAAGATTGGTGTTTTGATAAGACCCAGAAAGACACAATCTGAGTGGGATTTTCTCTAAGTTATGCACTGATTTAGATTTCCTGTAGAACTGTGTCATTCAATTCCAGATGTTGAACAGGACAGTCACCTTTTGAGCCCCGTATGTTTATTCTGCCTTTAGAAGTACTGCAACCTATTCACCAATTCCCAGTGTTAATTGCAGGCCATCTATAGCAGTCCTTTAAATATGTTTAAAATGGACATGCAGTGAGTGTGTGTGTGCGCCCTGCGGTGGGCTGATGCCCCGCTCAGGGTGAATTCCTGCCTCGTGCCCGTAGACCCCGGGATAGCCTTCGGGTACCTGCAACCCTAGTAAGGATTAAGCGGTTACAGAAAATGAATGAATGAATGGACATGCATTTCTTCATCATAAATAACATCTGACATATTTGGTAGTGCCTTGTTGTCATCATCCAGTAAAACACTGCAGTTGTGATGCTATGTTATGGACTTTGATCTCATGACTTTGAATACCCTCTTCTTCTCGATTGACACATCTTTTGCAGCTCTATCTTGCATTACAGATTCTTTCTCTTAGTACAGCAGCAGATATATGCCATGTGGTATATATCATTTCTCACTAATGAACCTCTTTACAACCTGTTGATTATTAGCATTCGTTAAATATGATCTATTACACTTCAGGGATCAAAAGCATCAGGAAATTTCTGCTTGACCTATAATCTAAGGTCAGTCCAATACTGATCTTACTCTAGATAGTAGATAAGTATGCAGTGCTAGTCAACATTTCTGGCACGCTTTTAGGTATATCATGTGTAATATCTTCAGAAGTATTTTAAGAAGATTCAAAGTTATACAACAAAGATGTCCTTTTAACTCGAATGTAATTTTTTACTGATATCTGGTTGCACTGTGCTCTAAGCAAATTGTAAACAAATCACATAATGTGAGCAGCTAGTGGCTTAGTGGTTAGGGAGTTGGGATCTAAAGGTTGTGGGTTTGAATCCCAGGACTGCTAGTGGCACCACTGAGGTACCCTTGAGCAAAGGGACTGTCCCCACACACTGCCCTCCGGGTGTTGCGTTGCTGGCAGCCCACTGCTTCATTTGGTGAATGGATTAAATGCAAAGAAAGAATTTCAGACTGTTCACACTGTGTGCTGTGCTGTGGTGTGTTCACACGTGACTATAAGGGGCCAATTTACTTGACTTTAATTTAATTGTCAAAGAACTCTGGCTCCATCAATCAACAGAACATTTTCCTAGAAGGACTGTCGTTCCTTCTGGTTGGTGAAGATTTGTCATGCCTTTATATTTATATTTTAGTTGTGGGATCCTCTTCCTTGGAGGATCTCAGCAGTTTCACGAGCCACAGACATCTTACTAACTTTGCGAAGCAGGGATGCCTCACTTTTTGGAGAACTTGTACCTTTTGAACTTGCCTAATCTTCTCTGACAACTGTTCTGTCTTCACCATTAGCCAGGAATAAACATAGAATGAGAGTGACTTCTTTTAAGAATTAAAGCTATCCTTCATTAATAACTGGATCTTTCATGTTATGTGAGCTCTGGCAGTTTAGTGCAAGTGTGTCTAATTTCACAACAAAGGAGGGTCTAGTTCCTCTTAGTAGACTGATTCGAATTGCTGAAAAGAGTGGCAGTAACTGTGCCATGACACCTTTTCAGTTTTATTTCCACAAATGTCCTGTGTTGTTCTAAGTGTGTATAGACTGTGTTTTTTCAGAAGATATTGTATACATTATGCCAAAAAGCAACCGTGCCAATAATGTTGACCAGAACTATGCACACTGCATTGTTAAAAATAAGGACGCCAGAAATCGTTCTTTGCATGATGCCATAGAAGAACCATTTTTATCCAACTGTGTCATTACAGTGGAGATGGAGCAGCTGCATAACTTCTTTCTTTGCTTCCTTTGCCATTTTATAAGTTGCTTTTGCAATCTATGTGGTCTAAACAAGGACTCATGGGACATTTTTGTATGACAAATGCAGCGAGAGACTGACTTGGTAAATTTGCACAGCATCCTTTCTCCAGTCACAAAATCTGAATCACATCCGGTTGTCCACTTGTGATCAGATCACTTGAGACGGATGTAAATAACAAGTATAAACAGAAACTTAGTGAGATCAGGTTCTGATATCGGATGATGTCAAATGTCACTCTAGCTCATTCCAAAGTTATTGGATGAAGAACCATCCCTCCAGAGAACACAGTTCCACTGCTCCACAGCGCAGTACTGGGGGCCTTTATATGTCTGTAACTGATGCTTGGCATTGGGCATGGCCACCTTTGGCACACGTTTGGCAGCTTCAGATTGTCCCATTCTATTGGCTGTGCTGTTTTATGCAGCTGTGTGCTCAATCAGTCTGTCAGCAATGTGTGCACTTTAAAACAACCAAATTCACTAATTAAAAGGGCTGTCTGTATACTTTTGGACCACTGGTGACCTGGTGGTTAGGGATCTGCCCTTGCAATCGGAAGGTCACATATAGTATATAGCATACTTTAATGATCCCCAAGGGAAATAAGGGTGCAACAGTAGCTGAAGAGAGATATGAGATAATAAACACACAAAATTATTATTATTATTATTATTATAATTATTATTATCAGTGTAGTCAGGTCCATTCATCTCATAACATGTCCACAATAAGATAATTTCAGTTTGGTTGTCTGGGATTTGAGTTAGAGATGTGCTTAATTTGATCAAGGATCCATTTGCTTGTTTTCTTTGCCGTCCAAGTTTCTCTCAAAACTCTCTGCCAATACTAAAGTTCAAACACATCGATAGTTTTCCTGTCCTGTTTTGTTTTGTCCAGCTTTCACAGAAAAGACCATAGGATTGACAAATATATTTTGAACTGATCTTTCTTTGTAGAAACGTACTTGAAACTCTTTTCAAGCTCCTTCATCCTTGTTCTACCAAGTGCCAATCTGCTGGATCCTTTATTGTTGATAGCTGATTCAAGTAGATATAAGCTGTCCACCACTTCTGCTTCTTTACTTTTCCTTATAAATGCTTTTAGGTCTTGCTGATTTTCCGCTATGAGTGTAGTGTCATCTGCATATTGAAAGTTATTGATGTTTCTTCCACTAATCAGTCGTCATCCTACAGCTTCTCATATATTTGCACATCACAAACAGTGCAAAGACATTAGTGCACAAACAAGAGAAAGGCCAGAAGACAACATGAAACATTCTGCATGTGGAATATGAGTTCGGCAATGAAAGAGCTTTCTCTCAAGGCTTGCCTTCTCTCTGAGGGCTGGAATCTATAAAGGTGGAGTAATGATGATGAGCCTAGATCTGCTGTGTCTTCTGGGTATGAAAAGTCTCAAACAAATGGGTTTCATATACAGCCAGGAGATTAAACAACTTTATTTCACCTGTTTGAATTCTTTTCCACTCACAGAGGACCCTTAGCTTTGGTTTAATTAAATGTGTTGTTTGTCATTATGGATTACTAATGACATGCTGTTGCTGTTGTATTTCTTGCACTGGTTCTGATTTGTGTGTGTGTGTGTGTGTGTCTGTTGAGGAGAGAGAGAAAGAGAGAGAGAGAGAGGGAGAGAAAGAGAGAGAGAGGGCACTGGGCTTTAATTTGTGCTGGTGGAAGCTTTATTCTATAAGGCAGAAGAACTACTCATCACAGACGTCTAATAGGATAATAGTCACAGCTTTCAAATGGCCAGTAAAAATAGTTTTGTTGAGCTATAGTCAGGGCTTGCAGATCCAACCTCAATCAACTTAATGCTGTGTGGTGCTATCCAGGCAGAGAACTCTCATGCCAATTAAAGCAGCTTCTGGGTTCTGGTGCCTCCCGCTGGTAGATTCCCATCCACTGCTGATTGTTTTTGGCCACAGAAGCCCAGACTCCTCGTTAAGGGCACAGCAGCCGGCTTGCAGGGGCTGGGCCTGTTACTGTGTGCATATGTGTGTGTGTGTGTGTGTGTGTGTATGTGTGTGTATGTGTGTGTGTGTGTGTGTGTGTGGATTGTCAGCAATTAGCCGAAGCATGGAGGCAGTGAGGTGATGGGACGGGGCATGGCCATTACCATGCATGAGCCGGTGTGGGCCTACATACGGCCCCAGAGCCCTGACAATGTTTGTTAACCCTGGAGGTCAGAGCTGATTCACTTCCGTTGACAGAAAACAAGATTTATGTAACTCTGATCGATACCATCACTGGTACTCTCGTTGGACTGAATGGGTGTCTCTCTCAGCTTAGCGTGACACTAATGTGTGTGCGTACTTAGGCGTTTCTACGTGGCTTCATCCCTCCCTAATGCAGGCAATGATGAATCTTTAGGAGGCGGAGGCGCTGAGAGACGAGTTGGCCTTAATTTGTCTGAGGAGGCATACGGACATGGCAGGGCCACTGGTGCTGTTGTTGTGCGCGTGATGGCCGATCAGTCTTCTCGCTCCTGTGCGCTCTTTTATCAGCAGTGCGACGTGCCTCAGCCTTTGAGAAAAGAATCAGTAATCAGGAGGACTAATGGCAGTGCTGCTCTCTGCAACTGTGCACGGTAAATTAGAGCGAGTGTCACTCGCGCTTCATGGCATGAGCGTTCCTCTGGCATGGACTTCTTTATGCGCCGGACCTGCGCCTGTGATTTCATTAACACCACTTGTCAGCCAAACACAATGGGGCTCACACCTGGCAGTGTGTTAGCGCAAATGGACGCAGACAAATAGGCTACATGAGCACACACACGCACAAACACACACACACACACAGTACTGTACATTACAAACAAAAACCACATGCTGCCCTCCATGCGCTGGTGTACAATAATGTACAATGTGTTTAATTTCCTCCACGCTCAGCGCAGGGGAAATTGGACCATGTGCTGACAGACGCGTGCTATTCTCCATGTATTGAACAGGCGACACAATGGGAGAATGCAGCCTCATGCCAAACTCTATTCTAAAGGGTCTGCTCTCCAATTGATTAGAAAGCTTGTGAAACAAACGCTGGAGACAGAAGAGGGAGCACGTTGCTGGTAACAGCTTGGCATAGTGCCAGAGGCAGCGCTGGTGCACTGTTGCCTCAACTCTCTGCCAACACTGTGGTGACAGGAGTGAATGGGACGGGCAGGATGATGCCTCAGAGTCATCCTCTCTCCCAGAGCACAGCCCGTGCCAAGTCGTCTGAGCTCTTGACAGACATGCCAAAGACCAGAGAGTTGGCTTTGCCTCTTCTGTGTCTGCACCAAGCCAGATTCAGGCTGGCAGTCAGCTGCAGAAACACCTGGGCGTGTGTGGGATTTTAAGATACGCTTTCTATTAGTGACTGACTGGGATCTGACACTAAACTGGGGTATCTCTCACCCTCAGAATCAATCAATCAATTACTGTGTGTGCTGAGCCGCATTACTAACCTAGTGTTAGGAATTCCCAAAGGTGTCACATACCTATTGATTTGCTGTAAAATCAGCCTATCCTACCAGACCTCTTTCTCTCTTGCTGATGTTATTTACAAATGTAACTGAATGAAACTTAGTCAGTCATGTTATTTTCATGGCTCCTGGCATCATGTAATTGCATATTGTTTTACCTGTTTTACCCACCTTTGTGTTGTCTCCCCCTGGCCTACATGCCTTTAAGCTTGCACCTGTCTTTTACTCACCTAGCCTCATTGTTGCAGACTGTCAGAGTGAGTTACCATGGTCGTTCCTTGCTCAGCTTGTTTCTATCACGGCTTGTGCGGATCTTTAACCCATACCTTCTGTTGCTTCTTTAACTTTAACTAAGTGAACATGATCATATGAAGTTGAATAATGGAGTAATACATAAAAACGACCCATCCATGTAATCATAATTTACTAAAATCAAATCAAAGTTGTGTAAAACTGCTTGACTAAATTCAGTGTTTTTTTGTTTGTTTGTTTTTGAGTTTTTAAGTACATACTCATTGTTTCACAGAGAGACTGTACTTAAGCTTTTAATGGAAGTAAGTGCAAGCTGACAAACTGGACTGAAATGTCAGAACAAAAATCTAAAAGTCTCCAAAATGGTAAATGTTAATGAGAAGGAAAAATGTCCTTCACTTTTAATGTAACCCAATATGTCATATAAGTCATTTTTTGACACAGTGTAAACGACAGCTGACATTATCAAGTGATGCGAAAAAGTAAGAAATCTGACAGTGATATTAATATTAACATGGTAGCCAATACTTACTGCGAACAGCCCTCCACTAATTTTCCTGTTACGTGTGTCTCTACCTGTTTCCAGGGGCATATCCAATTTTAGAGAAGGGGCCCAAGTGGGGCACAGAATCTGTGTTATTTGTGGGTAATATAATAACATATTACCCACAAATAAAGTGTTATTTGTGGGTAATATAATAATAAATGTCAATACATATGATGCCAAATGTATGCTTTACATTACTTTATGTATGTATGGGACCTCATTTAGGAGATGCTCAAAATTGAAAGCCATTTACCACAGTATATAGATATTACAATTCCTGAAAATAAAGAACAGGAACATGATGACTACAGCAACTAACTAACTAATAATGTTGAAGATTAACATTATTTAATAATGAAAGCAGAAGGTGTAAAACAAAAAAAATAATGTAATACCCATGTCTCTGGATCTGAAAAAGGCCACTGTAACTCTTAGATTGGAACAGACTCCAACATTGTGTGCATTCATTGTGAAAATTTGCTGGCAGTGTTACACTCTTTCCGGTATCAACAAAAGTTGCACACGCTAAACGCATGCAGAGGAATGAAGATTCGGAATATTGGACAATACCTAAGCCTATCCATGACTGACAATCTAATAACTTATTATTCTTCTCTCAAAATCACTCATCTCTCAAACCTCCACCCCCCAAAACATAATGCTGTCTTAAGCAAATGTACTTTCTTAAGTGAATGTATTTTGCAATGGACTTTGCTGCGGGATTCCAGTTGCAGATCCATAAACCTAAATGTAAAAAAGAAAGAAAACGAAACTTTTGTAAAAAAGCAATAAATTGTCTGAAGAGTGTCGTGATCACTGCTTCAGTAAAGTGGTGACCTGAATTCAAGCGATGTGTTCTCTGTCCAATCAAGGGAATTTAAAAACATAATGCTACGCATAGTGGTGCATGCACTAAGATATTAGTTGATTAACAATCAGCCATCATCCATTAGAGGCTACAACTTTAACAGACAAAGATTACTCTCTGACCGTCAATTTAATCACACATTACATCTGTGACAGAGAATGTGATACAAATGAATCACACAGCACTTAAAATATTGATTGCACGTATTAGCCCTGGGGTCACAGCGGGAGCTGAAGCACAACTCAGGGCTCTGAGAGGCCAGCGGCACTCTGTAATGGGGGCCAGACACAAACACTTTCTGACTACACTTGAGTTTGCAATCTATGATTAGTGGCCACTTCAAAGTGTGTGCATGCTTCTGAGCGCTCTCTCTCTCTCTCTTTCTCTCTGTCTCTCTCTTTCTCTTTCTCTCTCTCTCTCTCTCTCTCTCTCTCTCTTTCTCTCCCGTTGTGGCCAGTAAAGTTTGGTGATTGGATAAATAGTACTAGATTACTGTGCTAGAAAATGAAAGCATATGCACAATTTGCATTTTAATGAGCTAGTGAGCACTGTAAATAAATAGCAGTGGAAACACTGCGGCTCGCCTCCCATAAACAACAGCAGCTTGGGTCTGTCATTGTTACCAAGCAGCCTTTTCATTATAGCAAATGTATTGTTGTGCATATACTATAAATGTATTTAAACTAACAATGTTATCTGTTTTTCTAATAGGAGGCAATGCATGAGGGGTAAACGCTGCGGTAACTGCAGCAGGTAGACTAGAGTTCAGACTCGCTCATTGTTTCAGCAACATGTTTCTGTTCATTTGGAAGATGTCATGCGTCAATAAGCCATGCATGAAATTAATGCATGGTGAACAAGATGTGCAGTGTGCCTAAGAAAGTGTTGTTCAATTAAATGAAAACGAATGGCATCCCATACAACAAAGGATATCAGCGCATACATTTACTGACACTCAACCATGATGTCCCTAATTCGCTGGTACTTCATGGTATGCAATTTAGTTAATGCATTTTCTCTTGCTCTTTAAAACACTTGCACATTCATACTTGCCATCCTAATCTCTATGACAGAAGTCATTAATTATGGTCGTCAGATGATCTTTGTTTCTTCACAACATTTCTGATTAAAATTTCACACATTGCAACGATGTGCGCCGGAGCCACAAGCTGTGAAATGTCCCTCTGCAGTCAATGAACTTGAATTCTTATTCTTCAGAGATTCCTCAAGCATGAAAAAGATGACTTGCGATCCGCGACAGTCAAATCAAAGCTCTTAAGTGGCTAAGGAAAAGCTTTATTTACATGCTGATGGTAATATATCTCTGCTAGGCGTTCATTAAAATATTGTGCAAATGAGGGAACAACAAAGCAATAGCTCCTCTCCTTATACATGGGTTCAAATTTCATATTTGGGGAGTTTAATTAAGCAATAGATTATGTTTTGAAGGGAGTGTTGGGCCTAATGAATCCCACGAGACGACCGATAAACACCGCAATAGTATCAAAGCATTCGTCTCTTTAATGGATGGGGAAATTATGGATGTAAATGGACTTGAGCTTTTCTTTCCAGTGCTCGTGGGAATGTTTACCAGATAAAGCTGACACTTATGTAACCTGCATTATACATGTTTTACTTATTTATTTATTTGGTGATTATTTTTAAGATGCAGATGCTATTTTAGGTTGCTAATGACATATTCAAGGACAAACGCTGATGAAGTTGTACGTGCTGTACAACACTGTATCACACTGTAAAAAAAAAAAAAAAAAAAAAAAAAAAAAATGCAAAGCTAAGGAAAGTAATTTTGGTGGGACTGCTTTATTTGACTCTTAAAACTCCCTGAACTCCCTATCCCTACAGGCCCAGTGGCCAATCCATCCGGCATGGCTGCATTTTAACAGAAAGACTACACAAATGAAAACCAAATACAGTACCATGATCAAGTTAAACCATTGTATGATGCAAAAACAATCCACAGTGATCCAAGTAATTTCCCTGCCCCTGCACAAAGTATTACGCTTCAATAAGGGCTTTTGGAATAAAAGCCCTCATTTTGTACAGATGCTAAAGGCTTCATCAAAACCTAACCCACTGTACTGTGACTAAAATTTTCTTGACTGCACCTTTACCAAACAGAACAATAAGGCCCACACCTCAGTTTGAATCCATCCTGCAATTTCTGAAACAGTGGAGTCAGTGAACCCTGCAGCACAGTGTGATGGAAGTGTGCAGTACGTGCCTCACATCCAGCCCTCTCAGACGTGAACGTTGTTTATCTCTGTAATGTCCAGTTGATTGTGAATCTCCCCGAGCCTCCACAGCACCTGCTGTGCTCAGCAGAGTGAAGAAGCCGGGGCCAGTTGAGTGGTGGTCAGTAGCTGTCAATCACTGTGGCAGGGATCAGCTAGCTGCCGCCCGTCTGCAGCTCTAGGTGAGACCGCTGGCTCTCCCCGCTCTGCTTGGGCTGGATATGATATGGTTGAAATGTTCCTAATGGATTTGGGCTGAAGTTTTTGCGATTTTGATATCTTCAGATATTGCACTTGATGAAATCGTTGCTTGACAAATGATATAAAAATAAATGTAGCTATCCCACTCATTTTTGACAGTCATATTGGATTTGTTTCTGTGCTAGCCGTACACATTTTCATATTTTCCCTATTTTGCCAACCAAAAGGGTTGATTTTCTCTGGATCGGGCCTGGCAGGTGTTTTCTAATTGTGCATTTCTGAGGTGTTCATGCTGCTGGGTAGACAGTGTGAAATGTGCTGCCTGCACACAGGGTTCATAAGCAGGAGGGAGAGAGAACCCAGAGAAGTGAATTGAGGCAATCTATTCTCTACCCGCTGTGGCCCCACAACCTGCAAACTCTCAGCCGGTGAAAACACACGCACACACACGTAACCTAAACGTATGACCGTGTTTTTCTTTCCCTTCTCTCTCTCTCTCTCTCTCCCTCTCTCTGTCTCACAAAACACTTGCACAGCCTCAACATTACAATGTTTTTTCCCCCTTTCTCTCTCTCTCTCAACACACGCACACACTCTCAAACAAACAGTGCACACTCTCGCTCACACCCGGCAACAAACACATTGATTACCTCATCTGTACAGAGATGGAAAGCCACTAGCTGCTATTTACTTGATCGGAGGTAAACAGAGCAGCTGACAGTAGACTTGTCCTGTGTGTTTCGTTTGTGTGCTGCCCTCTCCGCCGCCGTTCCCTGACCCCTGCCTTCATCTAATTTCCACCATCACATTCAGATCAGACGGCCAGCGGTCAGCCTCATTAGAGCCAATGTTTTAAATCACCTCTCGTGTGGCTGTGCAGCGGCCCGCACCCGCTCTCTCCTGAATCATCAGCATTTAGATTTGGCTCTGGTGATTGCAGCTGCTGGTGGTAATACATTAAGGGACTGAGACGGCTGGTCGCGCCGGGATGAAAGCACCTTTCCCCATTTGCGCTAAGTTTCACTGCACATTCTTAGGCATGTAGCCCCCTAATTAGGGCAATGGTTTTGGCTGTTGTCATATTCATTTGGGGCAATTTAGCTTGTGTTGTACAACACGGAGGTTTCATAGAGTGTGTGTGTGTGTGTGTGTGTG
>JBBPCZ010000002.1:17522778-17557746 GCA_037974445.1 Brycinus macrolepidotus
CTCTCTCTCTCTCTCTCTCTCTCTCTCTCTCTCTTCCTCTCTCTCTCTCTCTCTCTCTCTCTCTCTCTCTCTCTCTCAGAGGGCCTAAGGGCTGGGAGGGCCTCAGAGCCTCATGGGGGTGTTGAGGGGAGAATTATGGAGAGTAGGCTTCCCCCAGCTTGCTGCCTCGGGCCTGGCCGGTGCCTTCTACCTCTGCCAGCAGCCCGTGGAGCAACCCACCAAGCAGCCAGAGAGCAAAGAGACACTGGGGACTTCTCTAATTGTCCATGCTCTCGGCAGCTCTTGAGCATCGCAGCATGAAACACGGACCCCCCCACACCCCACACAGTCCTCCTCCTGCTATCCCAGTCCCACAGCAGGCCTGCTCTTCCTCTTCTCTTTCTTCTCTTTCTCTCTCTCCTTCTCTCTTGCTCTTCCTCTCTCTCTCTCCTCTGCTCCTTTCCCACCCCCCTTTAAGAGAGAGACCGTTTGGTTTGAGGTTCTTAGGGACCAGAGCCCATAAGTCCACCTGGAGATAGTGGAGAAGAGCCCAGAAATACTGCAATCAATATGGCGGCGTGCCAGTGCCATCTCAGAATAACAAGGTCAGACCTTCTCCATGCTACTGCTGCTTCTGCTCAGTGTACGGCCCATAGGAGAACATTTCCATACCTCACTTTCTTTTCTTTTCCTCTTTTTTTCAGTTTTCCTTGCAAACTTGCAATATGTTGTTTCAGATTAATGGAACAGAGTAATGAAAACCTAATGAAACCCTCTACCAGCATGAAATTAAACAAATAAGGCATTTAGACACACAAGTTCTTATAGTGTTTACACTTGATGCACTTTATATTGTATTTTAGGTACAGTGTATATTCTCTCTGTACTCTCTGTAATGTTCATATTTTAATGTAAATTTTAGTAAGTCTGCATGTTAGTGAACAATTTTATTTCTCACACTCATAACTATGTATCTTGTATATTAGATGTATTAGTTTAAAGTAATCTGTATTAGTAATTAAAAATAATAATAATAACAAAATATTAAGCCAGCAGTTTAAAGGGTTAATGTGAAGGAACATGTGTTCCTTCCTTTTTCATACTCTGTAAATATTTACACTTAATATGCGCTATACGTCTTTTATTACTTTTTTTTTTTTTACTTACACTGATAATAAAAAAATAGTAGGTAAATCTGAAAAAAAAAACCAAAGTTCTCTTTGGGTACTGTTTTGTTTGAAGGTACCTCGACCTGAATGTACCTTGTTGTGTTTTAAAATTATAATTAAGGCCAAAAGCTTATCTCAAATGTAATTATTTCATGTTGTAACTTTATACGTGGTAGTTTTTAAAGGTATTAAAAGTCTGGTTCCTTTCACCATTGCTGTGAACAATTCTGTAATGGCACATTTCACCGTTTCACATTACACCACTGTCAGTGACTTTAACATCTTGACAATTTAATTATGCAGATTCTAAATTCTACAGAATTATGCAAAATCTGTAAAATTCTCCTTTAAACTGAAAGGCCTGTAAATGGCCCTTGTATTCCTCACTCTCATTTTAGATATTAGTTTCATTTTATCTACATCTCAGATTCATAGGAGTAACCAAATCAGAACAATTTCCTGAATAGTAGGCCTGTAGTTTAAGAAGTTAATGTAGAAGGATAGGCATTATGTGTCTATGTGTTTGTGTGTATCTGTGAGACAGAGAGAAAATTTCGATCCATTGAGGGGATTCTGATATAGGTAGTGTGTGTTGTGTTGGGTGCAGGGCAAGACGAGGGTTGATGTGGCCACCTTAAAGCATCCGAGAGGCTCCCTTCCCAACTTGGGACTTCACCCCCAACCAGGAGACTACAGGTGAAGCGAAACCTTGAGAAATATCACAAATATCACTGCATTCATACTCACTCCACACACACAAACAAACTAAAGCTGGCTTGTGTGCTGACATGGTGCTCTATTGCAGCTCTGCTCAGTAGAGATTGTGTGCACTGATCTGAGACTATTTCATGAATAGTCAGTACATCAGCAGGAGCACAACCCATTGTTTCTCAGCACTGCAAACCCCCCTTAGTGATTTATTTATTATATCACCAATCATACTCAGGAATATGGGGCTGTGAGGGTCAGCTTGCTGTGGCCACATCAATGTGTGTTTGAGTATGAGTGGGTGTACGTGTGTGTGTGTGTGTGTGTGTGTGTGTGTTTGATCAGTGATGCACATTCATTTGGAGTAGTACGGAAGCAGCTTGAAAATGAAGAACGGTGAGGTGCGACCGTCTTTAAAGCACATACAACTCACTGAGGGAGAAACCTAGAAATGAGCATGTGTGTCGTGTGTCTTTACTATCTAAGTGTTTGCTATCATTATTTTT
The DNA here is from genome assembly GCA_037974445.1 of Brycinus macrolepidotus. Lineage (NCBI taxonomy): Eukaryota > Metazoa > Chordata > Actinopteri > Characiformes > Alestidae > Brycinus > Brycinus macrolepidotus. Next base: position 17,525,141 of record JBBPCZ010000002.1, read on the forward strand.
TCTATTTGCTTTGATTTTTTGAAGGTTGACTCTATGTTGTGCACGAAAGTTGCTTAATACTGGGCTTTGCCTGTTTTTTGGTACTTATATTCTCATACGCTGTTCTTCATTTGGAAAAGCTGTGACTGTGCCCAGCCAACAAGTATGCAATAGCAGCAAATCATTGCCAGAGACATCACATTGCCAGTGTTCAAAATACCAGCTCATGGTGAATATTTTATTTTATTTAACTATTGTTTGATCAGGATACTCAGTTAAACTCCACTGGAAGAGAATTAATAACAACATAATGATTCATTTAAAATATGAACACAAACTTAACAGAGAGAGTGACTTGTAATGTATTCCAGTCTGAAATGAGTGTTGTAAATGTAGAGCGGAACCTTCAGGGCCTAGCGATTTCGGGGAACTAAAACAAATGCACACGTGTAATTTTAAATGAATTTTTATTCAATAGAATCATGTTTGAATTTAAAACTCAGCAAGTACTGCAGCAGTACTCTTATTGTATTATTAAGATTTGGTTAGAAACAATAGGGTTGAAAATGTTGAAATGTTCAACCAAAAATGATCCAATCTGTTCTCCATGGTATCTAGGTAGATAAGAATAGGCAGTCTGTTGTGTCAGATTAACCACCAAGATTATTAGGAAATTAAAGAATCAACCAATCACCTTTTGAGTGGGACCAATTCCTTGAAGGGAAAACATCACTGTAGACCTTCTGGGAGTCCTGGACACATCACTAACCATGAATACAAGCAGTAGCTTAACAACTGAGTTTCTGTCAGGTGATAAACAGCGGCAGGCCTATGCCCAGACTCTGAAGGAGTCACTCTAGAAATGCTTCATACAAGGTGAAATAAAATGGCCAAAAAATATTCATGTGCAATGCTGTTAGCTTACTCCTAACTTAGTACTAGAGTCCCGTACAGATACTATCAGAAATTAGCATTATCATATATCTGTGTTTTTCAATTGTTTCCAGTAAAAACTGAAGACGTAATTGCAATAGTCACGTTTCACCACTGTAAAAATGTAATCTGTAACCTAATCTCAATGACCTCCACAGCTTACCTCAGGTAGGTTGTGGAGAAGGAAAATGCTTGAAACCCACAAGACAAAACTTACATAAGGTGCACAAGCACTGGGTCATTTGATGCTCTGTTTACGGATGCAGGAAATATTTACCTAATGTAACGATACTTCAGGTAGGTTGTGGAGATGACGCTGTTTCCTTGTCATCTTTGTCATCTTGTCTTGTCATCAGACTCTTCAATATGTCAGTAATCTGATTAGTATTTCTTTCCATTTACTGTAGTGAAATACACTTAGCATTTCTGCATCTTGATGTACTCTGTTACTCCCCAGCTCTGAAAATAAGTGTTTCTTCATTCCAAGACTAAACGCCTGCCAAACAAAGATCATAGAATTGGAACGCCAAAAGGAATGCTACCAAAATTGGATTATTGAGAATATTTCAGATTTTAGAGTAGTTCTAAAATATGGATTTTTTTCCACAAAGTTTGAACTCTCTGAAAGTGTGAGTGAGGATACAGTTCAAACCGAGGTCTGGTGCCTTTGCTGTCACCATTGATCCCTAGAGAGGCTCTCCCACACCGGAGGCCCTGAATAGCTGACACCAACCCAAATTAGACAGCCCATATCTTCTCATACTGCACTTATTGTCAGACTCTTTTTAAAAAAAAAGACACAGTAGCTAAAATACAACAGGCTCCGATTGCTGGTCATGCCAAATGAAGGCCAGGAAGAGGACAAGCAGACAATACCCACTAACTGCTGTGTGACAGGCTAATTATTGGCTGACTGTTGTAAAATTCTCTCTACATAGGTCACTTGGACAGTGTAATTAAAAATGCATTACAGAATCTTTTTATTGAAGCAATTAAATCAAAAAAGCAAAAAGTAATTAAGCTTGGAGGTAATGATAGTGTTAGTCAACAGCATTTATTGCGGAGATGAGTGGTGTTTGCCTTGCCTCTTAATGCGTTCTGTGGCCGTATTTACAGGCAGCGATTTGATGAATGTGTCACGCAAGCTTTCAGTAAGAGCCAATTATGTTGATAATGTCAAATTTTGAGCAAAATTAGTTCTACAGCCGTATTGTCATCCAGGAGGTAATTGTGAGCAGACTCTGAGCGCGATTCCCATCACCAGTGTACTTCACTACATTACGCCATTTAAAGATACTGTAGCACAATTTGTGCCACCCAGTTTATAATTACATTAAATTGCTCGCCTTATCAGCTCTTAAAGAGTTAGGATTATCAGAGACCGCACTGTATGGGCTATGCCAAGTTCCTCCCAGACTCTTGCGCGCAGCCTGCACAAAGAACAGAAGAAGAGAGAAGATAATATTCTGAGGTTAAAAACCACAATTTCCTCTTTAAAGAGGGTCTCCAGTTAAAGGAGCCATCATATTAAAACAGCCAAGCTTTGTGAAGTAAAGCAGCCAGGCTCTAGACATATTAAGATCCACTTGACTTTGAGCGCAGCTGATATCTCATGTCAATGTATACATGAAGTTGACGCATCGTCCTCATGCATCTCCCCCCAGTTGTGTCAGGTAACTGAATTCAGATGATATGGTAATGGCTGGGAGGTGGTGGGGGGGGCGCGCTGGCTGTCCTAGTTAGCATATGGAACAACTGCAAACCCAGACCCTAATTAAAATTCTATGCGCACATTTATGAACAGCACAATAATAATTTAATTGTCAGAAAAAAAGGTCTATTAGGGTCAAATTTGTAGCTTCAAGGAGGAGGTAATAACCTTAGCTAAGATGAAGGTGGCAACAAAAGACCAGCCTATGCACCTTCTAATCTAAACCCATCACAATGTCACGTGCCAGAACGTTTGAGAAGAGAAGCATTAAATAATATAGTCAAACTATAATGATGCAGTTCCACTGTCCACTGGAGAGAAACATGTCTGTGTTTGTGTCCTTGAGGGAAGCTCAGAGTGTATGCTTGTAAGAGTATAATATTCTACAGACATAAAGTGGCCTGAGGCTGCTGTCCACTACACAGAGAGAAATCCTGATCCCTGTGTTTACAATCAGCCCTATCAGTAATAGCACTTTTATCCTACAGTCTACATTACACAATACCACAGGTGCTTAACGCAGCCGCTACATTGCTACAGGGGAGGAAAAATAGCACCAGAAACATTTCTCTGCTCTGTAAATTCATGAGTATCAATTGGCCAAATATTTCCTAAGAATTATCTTGGCTTCATGGATGCAACTGTGTGCATAGAGGCATGCCCTGCATTATATATTTGTACAACATTTCCTCATAGTTGCATGTATTATGTATTTTAAAAAAGGACAAAAAACAAACAAAAAAAAATACTAAAAATGATTATTTAAAACATGTGGAATAGAGACCTTACATTGATGTGGTAAAAGGACAATACAACCACATAGTATACAGAGCATGTTGCAAAAATAAAGCATCGTGCATTATATACAAAGCACACTGTACAAATACATTATTGCATTACATACAAGACACTGCATAAACAGTACTAAATTGCATGTAGAGAAAGAGGTATAGACAGAGCATACTGAATAAACCCAGTACTGTGTTACAGAGCATTCTGCATAGACCTAATGCTGCATTACAGAGAGAACTGCACTGTGTTACAGAGCACACTGCAAAAACACAATGCTGTGTTAAAGAGGATACTACACAAACAGATTTTACTGTATGGTTCATTCTCCAGTGGTAATTTTACCATAACGGGCTTTTACAGATTATTCCTAATAAATTATAATTGAATGCATATTCTATTAAGCCTGCCAGTACTTTATCAGAAGTACATGAATACCTCTGAATGCTTTGGCCTACATTTTTGTTTTCTCATCATTGCATTAAACATGTAAAATATGAAACATCAGTGTGGAATTCAAGTTCAGAGCTGTTTTTTAGTTTATAGAGCTTGTGACCGACCACATGGCAGCGTTCTCTCATCTGTGCGAGCAGGTTTATTTGTCTGGAGGAGGGTTAGTCACCTTATGCAGGCACATGAAACAACAGCTCTCTGATTTTCCTTTTGTTCCCATTCTTTTGTCTTGTCATTGAGATTGTGAACAGCAGAGGGCAGCTTAAATACATACATATGCACTTCCTAACATCATCCACACTCCGAAGCTTGGCCATCTTCACATGTCCGAGTTGGCCCAGGGCTAGAGCTGCCCCTGCTGAAAGCCTAGAAGCAACAGGCAAGCAGCGTGATTTGTGTTAACAACCCAGCGACAGAGCAAGCAGGCAGCTATAAGGGACATTATGGAACTGGGAACTCTCGTCGGCCTTGTTTCTCCACTGTGTCATCTGGGTTTGTGGGCTGTGTCTGTTACAAACCCCACCATAACATTTATAAATCAAAATTAAGAATAATAAGAACATGTAATGCAATGTGCCTCAGACATTGTGCACATATATTGTTGTGTCTCAACTAACCTCTTACTGCATACAGAGTCCATTAATTATGTGGAACAAGGCTGACCTGATCAGTTTACTGGATACTAGGACACTAACATTTAACTGACCGGACAACTGGCAGCTAAAATAACATCTGTCAGCATATTACATATCTCAGCAGTTAAAACACCAAAACATAGAATGTATTTAAAAATGTTTGTGTACTGCTAATAAAATTATACACAAACATTGCTGGGAGCTATTTTGAGATTTATTTTGTGTTGTTGTTAGTGATCGCTGGATCTGATTTGCAAAGCATTCCTGGATTTATTAGTCCACATTTTTCCCCTCATTTTGAAGTGGACTACAGGATGTTAACTGATAATGTTACATGTAATTAAATTAAGCTCCTGATTTTACTGTAGAATTATGATAGCTGCGAACTAACTGCCCAACAGCATAAACCAAAAACACAGACGATACATCACGCACGTCAACATTTAAAACCTGGGGGGAAAAAGGCTATAAAAAGTGAAAACTTTATACAGTGGGTTTACACAAAAACTCTTGTCCAGGTCTAGTGGGGAAACAGGGTTTTGACGTTAATTGATGGTGTCTTTAATAGCCCATAATCTGTTAGTTTTATCTAACATCAAATTTGAATCTGAATGTTTGGCGTCTGCTGTGATTACTTGCCAAGCATTTTCAGGCATAATCATTGAGCACAGACTTTTTATAACCCTGCACTGTTAATGTTCAACGTTAACTATTTTTATCTGATACTGACAATAAAGAATGGTGCAAAATAATACTTATGCATAGTGCCTGGCCTGATGGCATGTTGCTTTTACTTAACAAATATCAGCTATCAGTGACGACAACTGTAGGTAGACTGACTAACTGGCCTTGTTTTGACATCAGGGCAAATTTGGTTGTGCAGTTTGTTCAAATGTGTCATTCAATAAATTTAGTAATAAATCATTTAATAAAAAATAATATTTTGAGACTTTATTCACAGTCATGATGAGCATATAACTCGTGTGTCAAAATACCTATGGACAAAAAAACTTTAATTGAGCATTGCACCTAAGCATTTTTGCTTAGGTGCATTCTGAGGTGCATGCACTGCTCCTGCACATGGTGGGGTGTGTTTAGGGGGCTAGTGTCCCAGTGCATTTGTGTGATTCCCACACCAGGACACGCTAAATAATAATAATAATAATAATAATTTGAGACTGTATTCACAGTCATAATGAGCATATAACCCAAAATACCTGTCAACAGACAAAAAAAAAAAACTTGAGCATTGAACCTAAGTAATTTTTGTTTAGGTGCATTCTGAGGTGCACTGGTCCTGCACGTGGTGGGGCGTGTTTAGGGGGCGAGTGTTCCAGGGCATTAGTGTAATTCCCACACCGGGACAGGCTAAAGGCTGAACCCCCGGTTGGTTTACTGCACACGGGACGATGGCCCAGAATGAGTAAAACACTTTGTTAGTCGCTGCTCACCCAGTCTCGCGCTCGAGCCGCCGCGGGTGCGCGTGTCTCCTCCTCTCTCCACTGAAGATGAATCTGGCAGCGCGTGACTGCGCGCTCCATCAGTGTCACGCGCCCGGCGGTGGTCCTCCACTCCCCCCTCAACCGGGTACCAACCGCTGCCCGGAATTATCCTTCAGCAGCAGCAGCCCTGCTTTAAATAAACAGCACGCGGAGGAGCCGCACATCCATCTTCAAGAAGGAGCGGCTCTCGCGCAGCGCCTGCGGAACCGAGCCGTTTAGAGCACACACGGAGTGTGTGTGTGTGTGTGTTTTTTTTTGGGGGAGGGGGGGCACTGAAACCTTAACTCCACAATATATATCTTAATAAAGAACAAAAGAACAAACATGCAGCAATTAGCAATGAGCAATCTGCACCACTTGAAGAACACAGTCAGAATAACAGTGTCAGATTAACACTGTCATATTCTTTATTCAGTCAAAGCAAGCCAGTTTTAAACATCTCAACAATTGACCTGCACCTCATTGCCCAGAACACATAACCACATCATTACCTGAGGAAGTAAATCACTGCAAAATAAACTATACTTTTTTCCACCTTTTTATTAGGCCCTTAATGTGAAAAATAATAACATAAACATCATAAATATCATGTATTTCATATTGTTAAGGCGTTATTTTATGTAATGCATTCACATACCTGTTCACTGTCATGCGTGCACACACATATACACACACACACACACTCACATGCAATGACATTAAATAAATGTGTGTGAATTGTGAATGTAATGTGCAGAAGACTTTAGTAGACTTTTGGAAAAAAAGGAGCAAAAATAAAAAGTAGATATTTTGTGATGCTATATTAAATAATCTATACAGGGTAGTTACAAAACATTTAATAGGTAGGTTTGTGTGTATGTGTGTGTGTGTGTGTGTAAAGTGGGTGGGTGGGTGGTGGTTGGAGGCGGGAGGCTTATTTGTGAAGATGACAATTGATTTTTAACTTTTTAACAGGCCTACCATTAGTAAAAAGAGTATTTTTGTTTCATTTGCCTGAGTAACGTTTGCTGATATTAAAATGTTAATAGCAACACAATTGATTGGTTAGCTCCACCAGTCATTAGTGAAGGGGTGGGGGGTGGGGGCGGTAGAGAACATGGCAGTAAAATTATAGTGTCCAGAAGCACTAGCCGTGGGCTTTAGGGGAGGGGCTAGTGGAGCCAGACCACCACATCTGACAGCAGCTTGAAAAACCACAGGAGGGAACCCTGTTAATTAGACATTTATGAACACAGCACTTAGCTTGATTCAGTCAGAAGATCCATTTCTAGATATCTTAATTTGCTAAAGGTAGTAAAATGTTGGGTCCCTCTAATTAAGGTGAGTGTGTATATGCTGCTCACAGACATGGTGGTTACATGTGTTAGACCACTTGTGTCTTTGGAGACAAGCAACAACTCAATTTACTGTAGATTAAAGTAAGTTTATAAATAATTTGTTATTCTGAAGCATAGTGTTTTGTTTTTGGTGATATAAGCTATATTTTAAACTGATTTATTTATTATATAAAGGCTCACATCATTCACGTGTGCACATAAAGCTCTAGAGCCTTTCTGAAAAAAGGGTAGTGAAATTTCAGGATTTTTTTTTTTTTTTTAACCACAATCTGATTACTCACGCATGGTCTGGGATGGTGTGTTAATTGCCTGTTGGTGGGATAGTGCAAAAAATAATGAGTGTCCCGCATGAGAGAAGCTGGTCAGGATGCCCTTAGCCTGCTGCAAACGTGATTTCCACAGTCTAACTCTCAGTCAATTTACCAAAGCGCCTTTGCTGCACGTTTTGTTTAATGGTGGGAGATAATGCAGCACGAGTTCTGTGATATTAACGTAAATGAAAAGAGCATGAATTCACACCGCATAGAAATTAAGCAGCAATATGAAAGCTATAAATCACCTTAAAAGGAACCCACCTGGAATAGCTCCTGATTAGGAGTTAAATAAAATGACCCAGAATTCCAGACCTTTAGTCAAGCTCATGTGAAAAGCGGGCACCAAGATCCTTTTTTCTCCCCCTCATCACAGCTAAGAACACTCTCCAGCCCAAATACGCACTTATTAAGTTCCCCAAGTTCAATCTAAAATGAGTTTGTAATTAACAAGTAAAGCCAAAGCTTTAAAATGTCAAATGCATTGTATTTCTATATCTCTGAATTTCTGAGGGGAGGAACGGAATGGCGTGTGTTTCACAGCGGTCTTGATAAGAAGCTTACACTCAGAGAATCTCAACATAGATCATTCCGCTAACGACTTTGGTGGCCAGTAGTTAAATTGGTTTCACCCTCCTATTTGGGGCCTGTTGGAGCGATATCTTTGAATGGTAAGCAGTTTAGCTCATCTGAAAAGAGGAGGTTGATGCAAATGAACTCAATTTCTGCCTGTTGTGTTTAATGTTTAACATTACGCGCGCTCTTAAATCTTTTCGAAGTGCACTTTAGACGTTACACACCGGCGCAGATTATCAAAGCTTAGGCTCTCCGATCTTCCCATATATTTAGTCTTAAAACCCTCACTGCCTACCAAGGACGCTGGAACATACTATCTGATAATTCCATGAATTCATTACATTAATGAATCTAATATGAATAAGTGTCCTCCCCTCTCATCAAGCTTAACTCATTAGCATAGTCATTAATATTAATAGCAATGCAGATTTGTTTTGTGATGGGGGGAAAAAAAAAAACTTCTGCCTACAATGCATGGAATGTATAAAGATATATATATATTATAGATAATATTATACATATATAATATATAATATATAGATAATTCTTAATCAGTTAGCTTTGTTGTGGTACCTGACAAATTTGTATGAAGCCACATAGCAGAAATGCAGCTCGGAGGAATAAAACAGTAGCATTTATTAATGCTTCAGAGAGAATATGACTGGTATGCAGATGAGCAGGGTGAATGTTAAGGAGCAGCCGCACGTCTGAGACAGAACTGGAGGAATAGTTCGAGCCCTCTGACTCATCTCCTGGAGCCGTCACTGTTCACGCAAAACAGCTCCTCTCTTTAGACACACACATTGTCCGTTCTCCCTTCTCTGTGGGTAATCATAGATGCCAGACATAGTTTAGAAGAAACATGGCAAATATATATATTTTTTTATTTGAGTGGTGACTCACCTTGACTACTGCCTTTAGTTTAGCAAGAAGCTAAATAATGCTTTGTAATTCTTCATTTTGTTTATGTGTGGGTGCAAGTGTAGGGATGTATACTGTATGTGGGTGCATGTTTGTGTTTGTGTGTGTGTGTGTTTGTGTGTGTATGTGTGTGTGTGTGTACACACCCCAGGTCTGCTTAAGCTTGCAGCTGTCAGGTGAAATTTAAAGGGCCCTTCTCGGTTCTCATTCTTTAGCTCAGCTTTCCCAGGGAGGCATCTGAAATCACTTACAGAGACTAACTGTTTGGTCAAAGCAAGCTCACAAAGCCTTGGAGCAGCTGCTTTTTCAGTCAATCAATGCATTGCAACCATCTGGGGGAAAGGAAAGAACTCTTTATGAACATGATGTTAAGAAGTGGCTTAGATATATTACAGTAGTCTTATAGGAATTTATGTATGCAGGAATGCCATTCCTTTAATATAGAGATTTAATAGATACACAAGCATACAGAATTCTGTGCTCTGTTTAGGAGTGCTCTGATGCCAGATATGACTAATGCTGATTTGCAATGTTTGTCCATAGATAAACTTTTAATAAAACATTTCCTAAAGGTAGGATGAAAAAAAAGAAAAGAAAAGACAGGAAAACAATTAATTTGGTTGCATAAACACAGTTTGGTATACATATACAGTACTGAGCAAAAGTCTTAGTTATCTATGAGATGGGTTTTTGAAACTGTTTCCTATCTTGGCAGTGTTTCATTTAATGCATTGTTTATTTTTATTCATTCTTATATTAGTGCTAATGTACGTGTTTTTAACCAAACAGACTCTTACAAAACAAACAAATGGTCTTACATAGACATAACTTTCACAGACATTTAAGACTTGGACAATACTGTGTTTTATGTATGTATACACACACACACACACACACACACACACACACACACATATATATGTAGCTTATTAGCTTGCAGATGCAAGCATTCAAAGATTTCATGCATTCATGTAGAAGTTATAAATGTTTTTTCCAGGGCTTCTTTTTGAATGAGGCATGATACAAAGTAACCAGTCAGAATATTTACATATCTTAAAGGCACAGTAACTTAAACAGTCTCTTTAACTCTTAAGGGATAAAGAGAAAAAAAAAGGTAATGTCAAAACGATTCATGACTAAGTAAACATAAAGTAAAGAGGAATGCAGCATATGTATCTTGGTAGGCTGTCACGGATGCACATCTTTATAGTATCTTAATTTCACATTAATGAAACGCTTCAGTAATACATCTAATTCCTTTACCTCCCAACAGTTTGTGTGCAGTGGTGTTTTGAAGCCAAAATCTCTCTGCTTTATTGTGCAGAGATGATTAGCGAGGAGATGTGGTGTAATCCTGCAGTTTATTATGGGAGGCTGGTTGGTACCATCCTGCACTCTGGAGGTCCCTCATAGGCTGCTCTGCTTCTTGTAGCTACACACACACACACACACACACACACACACACATACCCACACACACATACCCACACACACACATACCAGAGGAGGTCAGAGCTGTCACTCAGAGGGCATTGTCAAGTCTTAGTCAGCTCTGTCTGAAGTAGGCGGACTTCTCAACCTGGCCAGCTGTTTTCAATCAGCTGGATCCCCAACCCCTTCAGAAAAAGAACAAACAGTCACTGACCTGAATAATAAACAAATAAACAAATAACAAATACCTCAATCATCAAAATCATTGCTGTCAGAAAAAAAAAACCTTTTTATGTTTTATGACAAATATATTAATAAAAATGCTCCAAAATGACTTGAAATCCCATCTTTTTACATTAACTTACATGAAAGATGAACACTTTTTTTCATGTCTTGTAAATTTAACATTTTTGAGAGTCAAGGTACTTTTCCAACAGCAACCAAATGCAGAGATCAAGACATAAGCAGTGACATTAACAACTATATATATTTGTAAATTGTAAGAACATCTGTTCATAATCTGCTCATAATCACTTTTATTAAATTATGCTTCTGAAACAAGATCAATCAGACCTGTATGTTGTAAAAACATTACTTCCTTTTTTGAGATACTGATAACACATTAAACATATATAGCACATCAGTACACTGGCACGGATCATTTTTAATGCCTCATGATTTGAGAGTATCGCATATCATGTAATCTGCCTCTGTCAAAAACACAAAGTGTAAAATGAGTATTTTCATGTACCAGTCACCCTGAGTCTTTAGGGCAATCTTCCAGTGTCATCATCCACCCCAAAACATCACAGTATTTCTAGCCCTCTCAAAACAGTGTATATTAATTGTGATGGTTGGCTTTATTCAATTCAGAACACTTGTACCTCATGGAGGAGAAATGAATCGTCCCTGACTTCACAATAGCAAAGCCCAGAGACAAGGCAGGCCTCAACCATCCAATGCAAATTACTCCAATTTACAATCTTGTATTCTGCGGGAGACCATTGCTAAATGGTCAGGCTAGCTAGTCACAGATATTAAAATAAATTATGTCTAATTTGAATTTTAGTCACGCTACATTAACTAATAGAAAGTTATTAACATTTCAAGAGAGAGAGAGAAAAAAAGCTTTTGCCTGCAAAATTAACAGTGGCTGCGCTGACCTGTGCGGCACACGGACTGATCACTGTAATGACAGCGTAATGGCATATTTACATTAAAATCTCTGTAGCTAATATGGGATTCAGAATGGGACGCTAAGTCAAGGATTATTTGGTCTGGCCTGCTGGCCTCTCCTAGAGTATTGCTCTCCGACTTCAATCCACAGAAACTTCTCATTTCATGACTATTTATACGAGCAGCCTCTGCGGCCTAGCGCCCCTCCCTCAGCCTAATGTGTTCTTTAGTGCGTATCTTTTATCTTCCTTCCGCTCCCCTCTTTTCTCCCTTCCTCTGTCTTTAAAGGCAATTATCATCGTGCTGCACGCGTGTCAGAATCCTGCTCTTCTCGCGTCTACTTGGAGGAGTCTCGTTAGATGAATGGAATTCCTTACAGAGAGTGACGGCTGTTCAATTCTGACCCCCCCACCAACACACATCTCCCTGTTTGGGCTTTTAGAAAAAAAGAGGTTTTTTTTTCTTCTTTTTCGTTCATTTGGCTTTGACTGCTCTCGTTCTCGCGCTCTTTTATCCGTGGTGTTATTTTAAGGGCTAAGGGCTGTTTCAAACCTCTCCCTTTCTCACAATTGATTTCTCATTTGAGGTTTTAAGATGCTGCTATGAAAGATGCTGTGATCTATATCATTGCCAAAATACTTGAAGCGGAGATTCGCGACAAAGCAGGCTGATATGTTGGCAGGTTTTGGAGTGTGTGTTGTGAACATGACCCGTACGTTTAAATTCAGAGGCAAGTAGACAGATGCGAGATTTTTTTTTAAAGAGTAGTCATGATTTTCTTGATTTAAAAATATATATATTTGGGGTTTTGTGATTTGATGAAGCTGAAAGGGTTACTCGGTAAAGAAAAGGTTATCATACAAAGTGTCGAAGAGTATAAGAAAGAAAAAAAGGGAGAGAAAACATCACAGGACGGGCTGCAGAGCTGACAGGATCCACTGACAGTGAAACATCCCTGCTGGCCCCCTGCATGAGGGCAGCATATCAAACACACACACACACACGCACACAAGCATGCATGCATGGATGCTTGCATGTCACAAGTTTCAGCATTAAAAACATTTGATTTTTTAATGTTTGTGTTAAAACTTTTAATAAAATCTATTAATAGCTCCCAGCTACTTAAAACGTACTGTATATGTCAAACCCAAATATACTTGATCCTCAAGCTTTGTGGTAGAGGGGTTTTTAACATGTGACATAAAATGACAAAAAAGTGACATATACTTTCCATGCACGTGAATATGAATTTACTGCAACACAATAGATAGCTCAGCATGAGAATGACTACTTGTGCATTCTGGAAAGCTGCCTCCGGATACTCAAACACATGACTGATTCTGATTTGCTTATCTGTCCTCATTTAGCACAGGTTCCCCCATGCTCTTTGTAAGATGGCATTTCAAAATAAATCTATTATAGGGGGCTGTGCACCCGTGGCTGCTGTTCCTCGCTATCTGACTCTGACATTCTGCAGGTGGGAGTGGGCAGGAGGGGGGCATGTGTATTTAAAAATGCAAAATGACATCTAATGTTTGCGTGGTAGCTTGTTCCTCAGACCTCGAGCGCAGCTGACCATCTGCTGATCTGGTCAGATGAGCAGAGAGCTGGCAGTAGTGCCCAGGCTCTGGAGAAGAAGGGGAGGAGAGGAGAGGAGAGGAGATGGGAAGGGAGGGAGGAGAATGAAAAGAAAAGAAAGAACGAGGAGGAGAAGAGAAGAAATAGGAAGGGGGATAATGAGGAGGAAATGAAAAGGGAAAGAGGAGGGGAAAGGAAAAGTGAAGTGTAGAAAGAAGAAAAATAGAAAGGGAGAAAATGAGGATAAGAGAAGAGAAGAGGGGAGAAAATGGGAGAGGAGAGCACAAGAGAAAGGAGGAGTAGATGGGAAATGAGAAAAGAGAAGTAGAGATGACAAAGTAGAGAGGAAAACAGAGTAGAGGAGTGTTTTGAGTAAGGCGGAAAGGAGAGCAGAAAGGAAGAGGAGAGAGGAAAGGTAAGAAAGGAAATGAGAAGAAAGGAGATTAGAGAGGGATTAATGGTAAGACAAGGATGAAGGAGTGAAGGGGGTGGATATTAAAGGGAGAAAAGGAGAAGAGAAAGGAGGAAGGAAGGGGAGAAAGGAAGAGAGAAGAAAGAAATAATACAAAAGAGAAGAGGAGCTATGTGATGGGCTTTGTTGTGAAGTTCAGTATTTTGGTCTCTCTGGAGCAGCAGAGCAGGGGCCACTGTAAAGAATAGCAATTCAGACAAAGGTTGAAAACAGGTTGTCTCCGAAGCAGCACGGCTCGGTGACATTACAGATGAAATCACTTCAGAAAACACTGGAAATTAATTTCATAATGAAGCAGAGAGTGGCCATTAGGTTGGTGTAATGTGGCTCAGGAGAGCGGTGATAGATGTCCAGAAGCTCCAGGCCCCTATTTTCACACAGGCTGCGCAGTGGTGGCTGTTATTAGAGCGGTACAGGAGCCACAGCAAGGGATGGAGAGAGGAATGAAAGGGAGGAGGGGAGAGGTTGGCTTTTATTATTCTGCCTTCCACATAGTATGTCTCACCCTGTCACCAACTCTACTACACATGTTTTAGTGCGTTTTCACTGCTAAATGTCCCCCTCCATAAACTCCAACAATATACCCCTCTTCATCATCAAACTGGAAGCTGTATCAGTTTGTCTCTGCTGCTCTAGTCATTTCCTTATAAAGCGCTACTTATGTATGGCTTTCACACCTTCAAACATAGATTTACTCCCTTGCTCATCTCCCCTCCCCCCCTTGCTCTTCCTTTGACAGCACTATTGCATTCCCTCACTTTTTATCTCTGCACGTTTTAGGAGAATGAATTGGCCGCCGCTGTCACTGGGCTCTGGCCGAGAATTCATTTTTGTGGGTCAAGTGTTTCAGAATGTCATCTTTGACAGGAACTATCCAACAAAATGAATACAGGCACAGACCTTGACTCCTCTCATCCCTTCATCACCCAACACACAAACACACAGCCCCCTCCAGAGCGCCCATAACCATTAGCTTTTAGAAAATATGCAGGAATGTTTTCTTTCTGAGCACTACTATCACTGAACAGCTTCTGAATTAAGGCAACATTAGAAAGGACAAAAAAAGAGTGATGGGAAGACAGTGGCTCTCACACAGCGGCCATAACCTTTTTCACTTCTGCCGGCTTTGAAGCTGAGCTAAACACTTTCTGAAGAATTCCCCTCTTTGATTTCAGTCTAAATCTCTCTCGGAACATGCTCTCCTCTCTCCTGCTAATTTGCTTTAGCTGAGTCTTTCTCAGCCCCCTCAGTGCTCCTAATGAAGTTGATGTGCGGCAATGATTTAAGCGCATGGAATGACGTATTAGGCCCAACGTAGCTAATGGAAAGCAATCATGTCGGACATGGCTGCTGGATGCCGAGTGTTCAATAAGTGAGCAGCAGCAGAACGGCTCCCAGCAAACAGGAGGCAGGGGGGCTTCTGAGGAGTGGCTCGCGCTCTAATGCGATCCGACTATAACGGACAATCTATTTACAGTGGGCTCTGGGGAGCTAATAAACAAATGTTGAGTAATTTCAGCCAGCAGTAATTACCCTTGCAGCTGACAAGGAGAGTGTGATCGTTTCTCCTTCACCCCACGCTCTGAGCAGGAGGCACGGAGCAGCCAGAGCAGGGGACCCACGCTGCAACACGCATGTGGGCTTCCAGCCAACAGCCAGCCCTGCAAGATCACTTACTGGAGAACTATCTTACACTCTACAGCACACGTTAACACTCACACACACACATACGCACACAGAAAACATGCATGTAGCCGTGCATCCAGTGATGAAAACAGACGAGGCTTTATGAGGGAGGCTAAACTCTTGTTTTCTGAAGCTGCAGATGCAGTGCCCTTTCCTTGCTATTCCTGAGATGGTCTGCATCATTTTCTTCCACCAGCACACAGGCTATTAAAGAATCATGCGGGCTGGTTCACTTAAACATAAACAGAAACAGAAATGACTTATGAATGAAACAGGTTGGAAACAGCTCATATAAATCCTCCGTAAGAGAATACACTCTTAAAAATAAAGGACAGGTTTCCCAAACAAGGACAAAGCCTAGGGACTAAACTGCAGTGTCAGTGGTGAATCGGCTTCGAACATTGTAGGGTGAGGCCTAATCTGGGTCTGGGAAACCAGCCCAAAGATTCCCAAATGTTTCTTGATTTGGGTGTAGAATTCGAAGGAATAAAATACTTCAGAACCTTAAATATATGTGTTTTTATTTTAAACATTCATATTTTCATTTTTTTTAGGGAACTGCAACCAGTTCTCCTACGGCTTCACTTCACAGAACCCTTTTTGGTACCCTTCTTTTTAAGAGTGCAGATGATCACCTGGGCCGCCCCCGACCAGCGAGCTCACTTTTCTTCTCTTGCTGTACACTGCCGTGGCCTCAAAATAGATTTTTATGCAAATTTCGCTCTATTGATTACCGTGCCTCTCATCGACTGGCCGGGGGTTTGTGGAATGCACATGTAATTAGATTATGTGATAATCATTACAGCATAAACATTGGCGGATAAACCCGTGAAAACCCGTTACATGTATCTGCAGGGCAATCTGGCAGAATCAAAAAAGCATCTGAAATCCATCGAAACGTTTCCCTCCCTCGCTCTCTCTCTTTCTCTCTCTCTCGCTCTCTCTGTTGTTTTGGATGGAATAATAAGCTGTAGATGACGTGACAGGACAATATGATCCACTGACAGATGGACAGAGTGGCCAGTGAGTGGTTCTTTCTCTCTCACAGACAGGCAGATGTCCCACGTCTGGGCGTGAGTGCGGGCCGGGGGACAGAGAGAGCAGCCGGCCGCTGAAACGAGGAGGCTGAAACTCGAGCGCTCCTCGGGGGGTTTGACTGGTCATTTGATGTCCAGCACAAGGGCAGCGTGTGATGGTGAATGAGCTCAGGGAGAAAGGCCGACGCGGCAGTCTGTTGCAAAGCTGGGCTGGCAGAAGAGAGGGGCGGGGGGTGGAGGGGGGTGGCACAAAGAGAGAGAGAAAAAAAAGAGAGGTCCAGACACTTTCTTGAGTGTTTTTTCTCCTTTATTATGCCTGACAGAGACAAAAAGTTGCACGCACACACAGGACATCTGCAGTGGGCATGAAGACAAAGCAGCAGAAGAATCTATACATCGACAGGCCCTGCATGTGTGGTATAGTGTACAGTGTGAAGAGCTTCGTTTCATTTAGAAGCTTGGTTTTGGAGATCAGAAAGCACTCATGTCTCAAGGTCAATGCTATTATTCTAACACTCAAGTACAAAATACTGAAAAAAAAAATCTCATCCTGCTTAGTGAAATGAAAAGGACCTGTACCATCACTCTGTCTATGCATCATATGAAATCACTTAAGAAAAACATATTAGGACTGTCCAAGACTTTTAATAGTGTTTTGGAATAGCCGCTTTACAAGAAGAAGAGATGCTTAGTGTACAAAGGTCGGCTGATTCTTTGCATTAGCCTAAAAAGGTTCCAAAATGCATCTTTGGATGGATGTACAGTTCTTAGTAATAAATTTAATTGGTATAAAAATGTTACATAATGTGAAGGTCCTTTAAACTGTACTTTTGTCTGAGATTATCTTAAATGTTTCCATGGTTTTATATACCAAAAACATTGAATTTTATTTTATCATGATCATTGCAATTAAACAGGCAGTTTTGGACACTGTGCCTTTAAGACTGATAAATCTAAATGCACTCTGTTCTAATTAGCTGCCCTCTAATGCGCCTCACTTAGAAAGCAGTCAAGGCTGAAGTGTTCTTTATAATTCCAGCATGAACGGGTGGAGCTAAACTGAAAGACTAAGAGGATAAAAGTCAATGCATTGGTTTTGTGACATCAAAATACAATTAATTCTAATTGGACTTTATATATGGACTGGGGTGTGAACAGTACATTTTTACTTGAATATTAAATACTACATCAAGCTCTTTTATTAAGTATATCCACAATAAAACTTGTTCTGGATGGGGGAAAAAAAGTTCTTTGAAAGATTATTTTATGGCATCTATTTTGGCAAATTTATTGTTGAAAGTGTAAATTGTAATATATATAGGGTGACTGATGGTTGAACCACATGACACTTTTCATGAGACTGTACTGTGTGAGTCATTGCATTAGGTTGCAACATATGACTCATTGCATTGTTTGATTCTTTGGGTTAGGTTGCAAATTATGACTCTTGGCATGAAGTGGTACTTAATGATGCTTTGCATTAGGTTGCACTGTATCACTCTTTAACGTAGGCTGCACTCTATGACTTTATGTGGCTCTGTGAGACTCAGACTGCTGGAGCATTGCGTAGTTCCACATTGTGAAACTCTGTGAAGCAGAAGAAGAAGCTGCTGTAGTTTTGAGGAGCAGGAAGTACCACAGGCTGAATCCGCATTCAAACAGCACGGCTAAATGTCATTGCTGAACTCCCATCTAGCAGGCAGGCAGGTGCAGGGCAGTGAGCCGGGCGGTGTGAGCTGGTCTTTGATTGCCTGAGAGGGGCTGAGATGAGAAGAAGGCCAGCCGGGAAGGAAGCGGATGTGCGGCCACCGCTACCTCCACAGCTCCCGCTCTGTAATTAATCGCCAGTGATCGGAGGTGCAGTCCTGCCGCCCCGTATAAAAGGCCCTCTCTCCCTCACGGCCCAACCCGCGGTCAGCAGACGTTAGGCAACATTAACCGCCTGTGCTGCCGCTGCTGGTTCAGAGAGGAGGGATGGAGAGAGGGAAAGAGAGAGACAGAGAGAGAGAGAGAGAGAGAGAAAGAGAAAGGGAGAGGGAGGAGACAGAAAGCTTGGGAAGGGGCTGGGAGCCCCTGGAGCCAACACGCATGAAACTGTGCCTGTGTACCTTTCATCTTAGCCGAGATTTGGAGAGGGTTCAGACCGCCGAGGCTCCTTAATTCTCACTAATTCATGTGCGCTCCAGATTCACTTGGCTGCGGATAACCTGAGAATGATAATGAACTGGAGAGAGCCAGAGCACGGACCCCTCGCCTTTGAATGTGCCTGCGTGGATTGAGGGAATCTTTCTCTTTGAATCTCGTAAGGGGAGAAGAATCTTATTAGTGTCTGTCATGAGATGTCCTCACCAAGGAGTTGGGGAGGTTTTAACTGTTCTGCCCTCACTATACCATACGCACACACAATGTTTGTTTTTACTCAATGTCAGGACGCGCAGTGCTAGATATTTCCTAAGTACCTATTTGTAATACTCTTCTATACCTAACCCTAAACCTAAACCAAACCTTAACCTCAGCATTCAAAAAGGTGAGGATTTAAAAACAAACCAATGAACAGACAGAAAAACATGTGGATAATAATTGTTATAATGTGCAGGCTATTTGTTGGTTACCCCCTTGTTTTTCTAAAAAATGGACAAAAACAAACATACACACACACACACAAAACACATTCTCAAACTACCAGAGCAAAAATAAAGCTCTGCAAAACTGTAGGCGAGTTGAACTGGAGCCCATCGACGTTGAGGCGAGGAAAGTGATCCATCCGAATGTTGATCACCATTTCAAAATCATATTCGGTAATGAATATTTATCGTTTCAGAGCTGTGTGAATTTTCAATCAATAGATTTTACCCACCAGCAGAAAGACAAGGTTTTTTTTGCCTTTCCACTCAACACCAACCTACATCCAAATAATACATAATCATTACTGATGAGAGGCCCTGCATTTACATTTATGGATTGAAACGCCACAGTTTTCCATAACTAAACATAAGCGCGGGAGTTTCTCCCCTCTCACACTTACAGGAGGAAGGAGGCTGTATCATCATGTTTTACTCATCTGCAATTCATCAGGAATGCTCAACATAGCACAGCACAAACATTTAAATTGTGAAAAACCTTGCTTTGAGTCTTAGAGTTAATAGTAAGCCATAGAATCCTTGTGAGTACAGCCCCCAGCTCACATCTATGAGGGTAAGATAATATATTCTACTACGGATTTTGGCCTGGTTTCAGAATGATTGAAGGAAAGCGGTGTCTAAAGATGTCTTGGAGGGAACTACTGGTTTAGAATCGTAGGATAATACACTATTTCTGAAATATAAGTTATTTTTATAAATGAAGCCGCTAAATTATATTCAGCACAGTAAACTAGAATATAGAATCTGTTTAAAGGTAGCTTGACAGCGGCAGATATGTGAGCAGTACTCTTGCTTTTTTAAAAGCCAGACGTAATAGCGTTAATTCAATAAGATTGAATTACATTGTGAACATTAAACATCCCATTTCCACTGTTCCTCTGTCAGCCTGTGTCTGTGCAGCAGGGAACTGCATAACTAACTACAGATCAATGGCACATAATAGCTCTCCGATCCCCATCAATACTCAATTAATGAAAAGCATGGGGAAAATATCAACCAACCTGCTGCTCACGGCGCTCCAAAACAGTGAGTAATGATTGCTCCCCTACCACTTTACGGCCCTGGGAAGGCCCGGCAGGACTATGTTGATGGCGCTGGTGGGGGAGTTCTGACGATAAACAGAGAGATTCAGTGTAGATTTACGGGGTGGGGGAGTTTGGAGAGTGGACGGCTGACTGGTGCGGAGAGGCAGGGAAAAGCCTCCATGGTACTGCACTGTTCTCTTTTTCACTCAAATAAAAGTGAACTTAATTTGTGGTGCTGTCTGGAGAATTTCAAAGGCAACACCCCCCCCCCCCCAACCCCCACCTCCCGCCTGCACTCTCTCTGGACAAGCTTTTTCTGTGCGGTGAATCAGACTGCACTGCATAAGGGCCAGTGTACTGCAGTCCTGCCTGAGCCGGCTCCTTCTGTAAAACACAAAGTGAACATGCTTAAACATTGCACAAATATTTGAATTGTAATTTGATAGTTACTCAGGGGTAGTTTATTTGCTGTTCTTTTTTACGGTGATATGAAACTGTATGTATAAAAAATATCTGAACCTTTTTTTATTCCAACACTAAAGCTTCCTCAAAGGGCCCATATCCTACATTCTTATTGTATTTAAGGTTTTCACATGAAATGGCATAGCCAACCTACTGGATGGGGTTCTTTCTTTCCCCCGAAATGGGAACCTTTTAATCACAAACACTGATTATCTTGTGTCAGCCTTCAGCCTGATTCTACTATCACATTATGATCCACAGCATCTAGGTTGGTCTGCTTTTTTACCTATGAATAATTTCATAAACCTTCCCTTCCTGTCTAGGTTCCTTGATTTAGCCTGATCCAGTAGTCAAGTGCATCCAGCTAGTCAGCTCGGCCAACATATTAAATGAGAAGATGGACTACAGATCAGGCAAGGAAAGCAGGTAGGGAAGTAAGGTTCGTTGAACTTGATTTTAGATACAGTCCTTGATTTTAGACACAGTCTGACACTTTATTTACTTCATACATTTTATATTATTTTTATTTAAGAATATGTCAAATTGAAACCAATAAAATGAATATACATACTTTCACTGAATTATAGTTAATTTATGTGGATTACTATGAGTGCATTTCACAATGAAATGAAATGTTCTTGGGCAATAAAATGATTTTTCCAAGACGCTTCCTGCATTTTTTAAGACAATGACCCAGGTGAGATCGCACAAAAAGATACTTGTTTATAACTATCAACAGAATATATAGATACTATATGAAGATACTATCTGTATCTGTATCTGCATGTATTATTAGCCTGATTATTTCATTTATGTTTAATAATAACTGGAGTCAATGTGATCTTTTAATGGCCAATTTACTCTCCGTATACTAGCTGGTATCCTTATAATCCATATCATAGTTGCTAATGACACTAATGAACAGTAGTTTGGTATTTTTATCTCTCGTGTAGCCTGTCAGTGAAACAGTTGCAGGATATTAAAGGTTAGCTCAGAGCTTAGCTTAAAGCTAACCAGAAAATCGACATGCATGCAGTGCTTAGTGGGTGCTAATTGTTATGATGGAGCAAGTAAGCTAACCACCTGTTACCAGCTAATAACACGCTGTAGAACTAGCAAGAAAATTAGAGTTGAAATAGGCCCATCTTAGCTACTTGATTTTGAGCACAGCTGTTCTATATTCTGAGAGAATAAAGCTGACTGCTTTGGATTCTTTTTTTGTTGTTCTCTTCAACCTGTGCTGCCCACATTTAACACATAACCTAGATAATTTCTGTTCCTCCTGACGGTAAATCAGTGAGCTATCTCAAGAATTTGAATCCTGTGATACTCTTATGTACATATGTTCTCTTTTGTAAGTTTATGTTAGGTTTAATTTGGAATGTTTTTGTGTGTTTGTTTAAATTGTTTCTTGAATCTTTTGTGCTTTTGGGGTTGGTCAGATGACCCATCCGTTCCCTTGGCTATGCCCCTGCCCTGAGATTCACCTATAACATTTGTGTTTTTAGTTCTAAAGTTAATTAATCGTTGCATGACAAATTTCTAATCTCTTTTTAACTTATAATTAAATAGGCTAAGTTTGTCATTGCACCTTTAGGACTGATATATGTAAATAATCTCTATTCTGATTGGTTGCAGTGATTACTAATGTATGCAAGAAAGCCCAATATATGCAAATGAGTTGCTTTTTAATGACATCATAAAAACAACAATTTTGAAATGTTCAAAACACAAGCTGTTTGAAAGCTAATGGACCTCCCTAAAGATTTCAAATAATTCTTCGCTACTGGAAAGATGCAAATGTGAGTTAAGCTGGAAAACAGGTTTAAGTTCTGTCCCAGCTTAAAACGCAGAACAAATGAAGTGAATCTGCCACTCTCAACAGCAAACATCAGGTAGGATGAATCTTCACTCTGGCAGTTTCAAACTGATTTAATCTACTAATTTATTGAAGAATTACATTACTAACACTTTATACATCTATTGTTACGTTCTATGTCACACGTTTGATATGAACGACAAATTCTGAAGTTCGTGCATAACAGTGGACCGAGCATAACACCAGTCTTTTAAACATTATTTTAATTTTAATTTTCTTATTTTTTTCTTTGTTCCCTCCCTACTTCACTCCCCTCCTCCTGCACTCTATTGATAATCATAAATTACCAACTGATGTGTCTGACACTTTCATATTAGCTGCTGCTTAGCCTTTAACCCCTTTATCTACCAGCCTGTATGTGGGCTCACACTTTGATTCCTCACTCTATTAACAACATACAGAGGTATGCAAAAGTTTGGATGACCCTGGACAAATGACAGTTAATTTTTTAAGTGAAAATAAGTGCACATCATGTTGGAAAAAAAAAATCAAACGTGAATGTGGCATGTGCAAAAGTGTACTTATATACATGTTATATATGACATTTTTATAAAACATAAGCTCTTGTAAAAGAGATGTAAAAGATGTAATTTGACCAGCTGTGTTGAAAAGTGTATGACTTTGTAACTCATATGTTTTTGTAGTATCACTAACATATTAACATATGCACATTTTAATAACCGGATAGTAAGACTGGAGGCTTCGATATTAAAATATCTTGTATTTGAAAAGTACTAAGTTTGTTATGGTGTGAAAGGCTCTTTGCAGAAAAAAACAAAACAGAACAAAATACCCGCCCCCAAATGAAACAAAAACAGCAACAACAACAACAACAAAAATTGCTGGAACTAAGCTAACTTAAACTATTTGCTCAAAGAAAATACCACACTGTGCAAACTGCTGTCCTGTCAGTTAACACTTGATTAATGCTGTATCATTGTCTGTAATGGAGCATCAAGGAAATCATTGTTCTGGTCTTGCTGCCATACCAGTTAATGAAAGCAGGTGTTTGTGGGTGTTTGTGGGTGTTTGTGTGTGCGTGTGCATGTGTGTGTGTGTGTGTGTGTGTGTGTGTGTGTGCGTGCTCGTGTGCATGTGTCTATGAAGCTCTCACCTGTAGCACTCAGTTTGCGGCAGCTCTCCTGAGATTCTGACAAGTCAAAAATAAATCCTCTCTCTACTCTGGGTGGAAAATTCAGTGCAGAAGTGTCTGTAATCAATAAAGAGACGAGTGCGGCTGGGTGATTTACGCTCCATGGCCCAGTGGTTTATGTACAAAGAAAAGCGCAGATCCCTCCACGGCTAGCAGCCATAATGGAGGCCTCTCAATCTTAATGGATGGCTTCGATTGTCACGCTTGTTGTAGCAGTATTCAAAAGTGCTATCCGATCAGGCAGCGAGACAGCGGCGAGCAGACGGATGATTAGGTGCTGCAAACGAGGCTTATCGCCAGGGGAAATTGATGACTCAATACAGGAGAAGATGGACGACTTCATTTGTGTCATATAAAGAGGCCCAGCGCTGAATCAGTCATAACAGAGTTATGATTGAGCTTAAAGCGAAACATTTGTGATATCATTACATCCAGATCCACTTCTCCTCCTCATCTGGCACCTATCCACGCATGAGTGAGAAAAGGAGAGAGAGAGAGAGAGAGAGAAAGGTTTGAAAGAGAAAGGGGAAAGAGGAACTGGGAAAAAAGAATTAGAAAGGGAAGGCATGAAGGAAATTGGGAGAGAAGGAGAGAGGAAGTGAGAGAGTGAGGGACAGAGAGGGAGAGTGCAGGAGAAGGGGAGTGAAGTAGAGAGGGAACAAAGAAAAAAATCACTTCAGGCGATCATTCCTGGCAGAGTGTTGGCAGCTCTCACTTTTTTTTTCATTCTTTTCTTTTTTTTTTTTTTTTCTTGTAATTTTAAAATGTTTCCCTGCACCTTCAGTAAAGGGGCAATAACGGTCTGCAGATTGCTTATGTCATCACATTTTGACAAACTTCTCAATCGAATTTGACCTTCATCTTTACCCATCTGCTTCTCTTTATTTTGCCACTCTTTCACTTTATATTTCTTCTCTTTTTTTCCAAATCCTTTCAGCTCTACACCTATTAATCCCCCCCACTCCATCTCCCTGTCAGAATAGAGCAGCAGACACTTTGCAATACCTCTGATGCCTGATCTAGCCCTTCTTTGTTAGCACCTGCTTCTTGGATCCGGGGCCTATTCAATAGTTAGTTACAAATATGTTGTCATTTTAAACAGCATTCAGTCACCTGTAGAACATCAGGTTTTAGGCAATTGATTGAGCCAATTGTCTGCTAAGCTTTTTTATCACCTTTTTAGCACCACACCTTTATATAATCTTCTCATAATTATTGATACTTTAATAGCACTGAAAGAAAATAGAGGAAAACCCACAAACCTGAACCTGAATTTCCAAAATTGGCTGCACTTTTAGTAGAGGAAGAAGAAGCTCATTATATACTGTTGTGTACGTATTTGAGCGAGGACTCAAGGATAAGAAAGAGTAACTTTGCCCCCCGACACTCCCTCAATACAGAGATCACCCAAGGCCAACAGTCGATGATAATTACACATTTTGTGTCAATAAATTACAGACCTGTAATCATTTATATAAGAAAGCAGTGTACTCACTCATTTCTGCAAAACCCTCAATTAACCAGCAATACACAGAAGCCTAGTGGTCTCCACATGACCTCCCACTGAGTTAGAAAAATTTACCTTAACTGCAGTGAATAGTGGTTGAAAGAAAAATAAACCCTGTATAATCCCAGTTCAATCACACTGACTCAACGCTTTGCTTAGAAAGTGTGTGTTTTAAGTGTGTATCATAGTATCTTAGTGTATTCACTTGGCATATATACCTAATGACTCCCTCTCAGATCAGAGTCTGGTAAAATATCTGGTGAAAATGCAGACAAATTTTTACTTTTTTATATTGAGTTTATATACTTCAGTCTGACCTGACCTATTATGAATGAATATTTAGTTTATTTTCCATTAAACATAATGCTGTTGAATGCAGAGAGAGAGAGTGAGAGAAAGAGAGAGAGACAGAGAGAGAGAGAGAGCGAGAGGCAGAGAGAGATGAGCACATTAGAGAGTGTGAGGCAGCAGCAATAAAACCGCTCACATCAGATGTGCCTGTTTAACGGTGTGATCACGGTAAACACACAGGGAGAGAGATGGAGTCTGACATTTCTCTGTGAGTCTGCTCGGCAGGCCTAAAATGACACAGCGCCGAACGTGTCGGGGGCTTCAAAAAATGCCACTTCAGATGTGGAATCAATTTGCATTTCCCCCGAGCCTGGCTAACACGAGGCTGTCAGACGGGCCTCCAGATACGCCATCGATAATGATGTTATGGAAGAGGCTTGCTGAGGGGAAGAGAGATCAAATTCCGAGACTGATGCTATATGTTTCAAATGATTGCCCTTCGCTTTGCGAGTGTGTGTTCTTGTGAATGCATGTGGGTGTGTTTGTGTGAGTGAGAGTGTGTGTGCACGTGTGTGCTTATGTATGTGTTTTTTTTTTTTTCAGGGTTAAGAAACAAGATCTGTCATCTCTGGCATTTTAACCGCAGCAGAAAAGGAATAGTAATTACAAAAGGACTAAAAAAAAAGAAAGAAAACAATAACCAAAGCTGGCATGACTCTCTGTTAGACCCGTTTCTATATTTGAGATGACCTACAGTAAAAAGAAGTGCTAAGTATTACAGTCAATTAGGGATTTCCAAATAGTAATTAAGGTATTAATGAGAAACCAAACTGTCAGTGTTAGTGCCGTACTGCTCCTACGTCTTAATTTATTGTTGTAATTAAAATGTTACTTGGAGAGTCGATTCTCAAAAAAAAAAAAAGAGAAAAGGATAATTGCCACCAAATTAGAACAGAAAAATTGTGTCACTACTCAGATCAAGGAAAAAGAGAAATTATTAAGACATAACTTTTAAATAATGGCCCATTCTTTGGTTTCTTGACATTAATGAGAATATTTATTGCACAGTGGCAGAAGTACAGGTATCAGCTGCGATCAGCACATCATTAAAGTGGCCTCGGCGCCGGCTCTCACCATGGTAAAAGGGTAACTACATGACACTTTGGCCACTTTGTGAAAATGTGGAGCCAATGAGGGATGATGGTCCAGAATGTTCCATTTTAAGGTGGCGGCGGAGGGATGAGTGTGGTTGTAGTTGGTTGGTTATAGTTGGGGTGCATCTTCACCTTGTCCAAAATATTGTGTAATATGAGACCGGGAAAGTCTTGGGAGTTGACCTCTGAACCATATTTGCTGCATGCTCGTTATCAGGCAGAAAGATGGACAAAGAGACAGGATGAGAGAGAGAGAGATTGGGGTAGGACCAGTGGAATGTTCCATTTCCTGACTGAAACAGGGAGAAATAACACACTGATCCTTAGCCAGGTACACTGCAGATGATACATTAACCCCCCATTACCCACCCCCCCCCCCCACCCCCCAACCATTCCCATCTTTCTAAAAGCTGAGCAGTCTGACATCCTGACCTGTGCTCACACACCTCTCCTCCTCCATGATGGACAGATGGAGGGAGGTGTAAAAGTTGTGTGTTTTAGAACTTTATGTGGCACAGCTAAGTGCTAATTGGAGGAGGGTAGTAGGGCTGGTTTGGCTGGAGGCCTCAGTCACCTATTCTCTCAGACACACACACACACGCACACACACACACACATGCAGTCAGTGAGTCATGCCTGAAGCCAGACAGAAGCCCCGGTGGCCTCTCACTCCTCCTGCATCACTGAGGAGGGTGTCAGAGCTGCTGTTCAGTATCGATTATTTGGGAAGCTTTAAATGCATTTATAAATGCAGAGACGCACCAGTGCCTGTTCTTTCTGAATACATTCATACATTCAATACTTTCTGAATACATTCTCTCTCCCTCTCAGAACACATACTCCAGCTAAAACTGATTTGAAGACAGTATAAACTGCATTCAAATGTAATTTAAACATGTAACTTATAACTTAATAGATGTTGACATCACTGCTGACACATGTATTCTATTGCACACACACAGCTTATATAATCTCCATAGAAAAGCACTGTCAGTAGAATAGGATGATCTGGAGAAGCTGCACATGAGCCTAAGGTCACCATGCCCAAGGCCAAGTGTTGACTAGAGGGGTAAAAAGACCCCTAGCATTGGACTGTGGAGCGGTGGAACTATGTTGTCTAGAGTGAAGGAGCTCCATCGAGTACCTTTGAAATGAGCTGGAATGGCATTTGTGATCCAGACGTAATCATCAAACACCAGTACCTGACCTATTATTGCTTTTGTGGCTGAATGCAATCAAATCCTCTTAGCAATGTTCCAACATCTAGTGCAAAGCCTTCCCAGAAGAGTAAAGACTGTAGCTGCACCAAAGGTGGGCCAGACTGCCTGTTAATACCCTTGATTTCAGAAGAAATGTTGGATTAGCAGGTGTCTACAAACTTATAGTGTATCATGAACCTAAATTGTATCATTCCTGCTGTAATGTAGAGTTTGTTCAACACAATGCATTTTTTTTGTGGTGGCAGGGGCACATAGGAGTGGAAAAGATATTTATGGTATTTTGTTACAGTGCTCAAACTTTTCCCACTATGTGCCAAGGTCCATCATTATGGAATAGTAAGTTGTTTATATTTTCTGAGTGTTATTTTTTTTTTCTGAGCAAGAACCATTTTTCACTGGAACACTGCAGGTGAATTCTCTATACAGAATGAAACCTCATTAAAATAATCAAGAAACAAACTGGCCTCGAGTGAGTGAGTCAGACAGGAAAAAAAAAAAAAGAGAACAAGAAAGAGATTGATGCGCGTTAAACTCGCTGCCTGCTTTCATCAAGGAAACTACAACCTGCTACAAGCTTTAATAACAAAAATAGCAAAGCCTGTTAGCGCTCCATTCAGAGTAATAATGGGTATTGTTTGCGGGTGGCTTTCAGACAGACAGATAATGAGCTGTATGGGTTTTAAATGGGGGAGAATGAGGGGCTTTATGAATATATTCGGAGGCCGGGCTGCACCAGTCGCAATCTGCAATCAATAAAGAGCGGCCTCTGTCTCTTTGTCGCTCTGGATGGAGACATCTCTCAGAGACTTAGACATCTCCGTGGGGCCTTCTGGTAGAACAATGTGGATGGATTGCATTGTCTGAGGCTCGGAACAAAAATAAATATAATAATAATACATGAGTTAACAATCTCTGTCTGGCTCTCTTGTATACTGGACATACATACACATGCTATCAAGCAACAACATGTGCTCTCACTCTCTCTCTCTCTCTCTCTCTCTCTCTCTCTCACCCACTCACACATACCACACACACACACACACACACACACATACAGACAATTGTGTGCATGGCTTGTTAGAAGTAGGGAGATAAAACTTAGCATAGTGCTCCCAATTAGCACAGCAGTGACCATGTGCTGCCTCAGTCTAATGTCCTCTCCTGACGAGCGGCTGGAGGAGACAGAGCTTGCAGGGCTGTGCGTGTGTGTGTGTCTGTGTATGTGTGTGTGCATGTGGACGGGGGGGCGAGAGGAAGAGAGAGAGAGGTTGGGGGGGGGAGAGCAAGAGACAGAGAGAGAGATAGAGAGAGATGGAGGGCTGGGAGAGTGTAAAGAAACGGTGGGGGTGAGAAAGGATGGGAAAAGGCAGAAAGTGGGATGAGAGAGAGAGAGAGAGAGAGAAAGAGGGAGAAAGACACGGAAAGAGATGAAATGGCTTAAGCATTCATTTTGAGTAGAGAGACAGGTCCTATTAACATTTAACAGCATTTGTGCAACTTGGTGCGGAGGTTATGATGCAAATGAGGGAGAATTAAAAGTGGCCAGGGGTTTGGCATTGATGGATTGCAGTCTGGCAATGTTCACACTTCCCAGTGTCCATCAGAGGCGATTACTGTGTAATTAAAGCTTATTTCTGGACTCTCCGCCGCATAATTACTTTGTGAATGTAACCATCATCTAAAAGCTAGAGAAAACGCTTTAGCGTTTAGTCCGGCAGTCATTTCCACCAGCTTGTGTCAGATATAGCCATCAGACAGTGCAAAAGAACTGTCACTTTTAATAAGAGGCAAAAAATTAAATGAAACAGTATGCTTATTACAGAAAAATTAGGCTTTCAAGAGTCCTTTCTGCTATTTGCATAATTTATTCTTTTTTTCTGTCTCCCTCTCTTCCTCTCCCTCTCTCTCTCCCTCTCTCTCTTGCCCCAAGCTTTAGGCAATTTCCCTCACATTTAAATAGATTGCACATTTAAGGCTACTTAAGGAAAATTATCACTTTGCATATTTTAATTGTTATGAAGGAAGTGATTTGAGAGAGGTCTGTGGCTCATCCTCTTGAGCCGTGCTGGGTGTGTGAATGTGTGTCTGTGTGTGTGTGTGTGTGTGTGTGTATGATGTGGGCGCTGGGCGCTGTGGCGTCGCAGATAACCCCCAAGTTCACACACATCCACTCGACTTTCATCAGAATGCTAATGAGGAAGCTAACACTGGGACAAGTGGATCTTTGATATTTACAAAATAGGCACTAATAACTGGAGTGTAATTTGTTTGACACAACTTTATTTTCCTCTTTTCTTATCAGCAGTGGATTTTTTGTGGTGGGTAAATTGCTTTTGTTCAGAAATAGAGTGAAACACAAAGGTTCATTTATAGACTACACCCAAGCGCTTGTGTGCACGCACACACACACACACACACACACACACACACACACACAAGCATACACAAGCACATGCAAGCAGACAACAATGCAGACAATCAGATAATCAATAACAAAGGAACAGAAGTAAAGTCTGTGTCTGTATGAAACAAAAGAGGTGTTTATAAATATATATAACACGATAGGACTGAATGTGTTTTACTCTTCAGCCTGATGCAGTTAGTCTGTTTATTGTTCCTCGATGTCAAAAGATTTACCAAAATATTTTTCTATTTGTTTTTCTTTCCTTTTTCTTTCTTTCTTTCCTTTTTCTTTCTTTCTTTCGTCCAATGTTAAGACACAAGCATACTGCATCCACATTAGTGGAATATAAATGTCGATGATGACTATAAACAGGCTGTGTATGATGCACTGAGCCGTTTCTTGGAAGTGTCACATAAAGCCATCTTAGGAATAAGAGAGGTTAAGAGTGATCCTCCTTCTATGTCTGAGGTCCTGGTTAATGTTGGCTCCATTTGTAATACCAGCAGGAAACAGAGGGGGAGCTGTGTGTTAAGACAGTAAGAAACACTGAATGATCAGATATGTCAGCATAAAGTTATTCCATTCAATAATAATACTAATTTTTCATTTCAGCTGCTCAAATATCCTTTTAAACTGACCATAACTGTTTTGCCATGTACATACAGATGCTCCCATCTAAATGTCACATGTAACCCTGCCGACTGAGACGGCGTACCTTTGAAATAATGCCTAGGCTCCATCATGACACAAATAAAAGGATGGTGAAGAAAATACGAAATGACCCACCTTCTCAGATGCTGTGGAAACTTCTTAATCAGGAGATAAAAATCAATGGCAGAATGACTCAGCAGAGTCAGCAGTGAGGCAGAATGGCAGAATGACTCGGCAGAGTGAGAGGGACCAATGCTGAAGACAAGGCCGCAAATCAGTCGTTACTTACATTTTAATAAACACTGAGTCAATAATTACAAAACCAAAAGAAAATACACAGTCGATCAGATGAAGAGAAAAATGACACATAATAGCAGAAATATTTTGCGCTTCAGGGTTGTATGTAAAGAGTTATATATATGGTGTAATCCCATACAACACATGATAGACATATGTTTCAGCATCTATCTCCAGAATGTTTATTTGAGGTATGCGTGTTCTTACACGTCTGCTGTTTAAGAACCACAGACATAAATTACAAATATGAACACAGGAGGGGACACCCTGACAAAAGAAAAAAAAGAAAAAGAAAAGAAAAATCAACCATCGCCGTCTCTTCATCTCCGGCTCTGATAACCTTTGTTTTTGTGATTCTGTTGGAGTGTGTTGGCGGTGTCTCTGAGGGGAACCCTGCTGAATTGCATCCATTAGGAGAGGCTTCTTTTAATGTGCACAGCCGTGGAAATGACACACAGTTGATCACAAATGAAACAACGATGGGCACCAAATGCACCTATTTCCCAATGTTAATTGTACAGCAGCATCCTACGCACAAACCATCAACTACATAATTATGCCTTCAACACGGAAAATCTAAAGCATTAACGTCTTATTCACAATAAAACGAAAGATTTTCTTTAAAAATGTGAAATAATGCAAACGGTATTTAAGAAATGCGGGAAATGGTTTTAGGAAAGCAATAAGGGTCACCTTTCAGGCAGATGATTAGTGGGCAGTAAAAAGATTACACCCATCAGCCTTCTGAATATATTCCAAGGTACACTGTGAGTTTAGAAGAACAAAGTGTTGAAGAAGCTGCTGGAGGTCGTCTAAACCTGACGGAGGTGTGTGGTGGCATGTTGTTCCCCCTCAGTTTTTAGTAACCAAGTAAGTCTTAGTGAGTCTTTATTCCATAAACCATGGGAAAAATGATTTAAAGCTGTAATATCTGCTTTCTTTCTTTACATAGTTATGTAAGAAAGCTGCTTCATCATTATGTCATCTTTAGGTAAGCAGGATACAGTGTATTTCATTTATATATACAGTGAGGTATATATAAATATGTCATATGTCATATGTACAGTCATACCCCCGGTCAAACTATGTTACGCTGATGTTATGTTGAAGTGAGAATAGGTTTATGTTCTGTGGCATTTTACTTAAAATTTTAATGTACATTTTTATATATAAAAACCATGAAT
Organism: Brycinus macrolepidotus; assembly: GCA_037974445.1. NCBI lineage: Eukaryota > Metazoa > Chordata > Actinopteri > Characiformes > Alestidae > Brycinus > Brycinus macrolepidotus. The sequence goes on from JBBPCZ010000002.1 coordinate 17,557,537, forward strand.
TCAACATCATATATATATATGTATATATATATATAATAATACTTAAAAGCTGTTTGCTACTGGGCAGTAGTGTTAAGTTAGTGTTAAAACACTCATTTTACAATAATTACAAATCACTTTAATACAGTAAACTATAGTTTCATGTATGGCAAAGTGTTTGCTTGACCATTTCCAGACCTCCTTCCTCATGGAAGCCCAGTATTACTTGTA
>JBBPCZ010000002.1:17568257-17599276 GCA_037974445.1 Brycinus macrolepidotus
TATATGCACACTCCTCAAAGAAATAAGTCTTTACACAGGACGTGGGTGTTAACTTATGCTAGAATAAAGTAAGACGTTTGGAGAGGCTGCAATCCTCTGAAGCGCAGTGTGCACACAGAGATTTCAAACAATACTCCAGTCTCTCATTCTAATGACTTTTATAAAATGCACCACACGCTAACAAAAAAGAAAATTCAGCTATAGTCATTTAACAAGCCTAACAACTTACCAGCCTCTTACAATAATAAGACAGGGATGTCTTCCTCAAACCGTTTAAAGCGTTTAAGTTGACTAAAATGAGACATCAAGAGATTTAGTTACAGGGGAGCATGAGGGGCTGAGCAAATGCACTGTATTACAGTACAACTAAATCCATATAATGCTCTCTAAGTGACAGTGTTTACGCACATACTCCTGTCATTCCACCACATAATGCAGAGCCCCATCTATGTTATATGCTACTTTGCATGATCTTAGCCATGCTTGTCTTTCAGATTACATGCTAAAATCTGATCAGGTGATTCATGAGATGGGATTTAAATGCAGTGAGAACGACTGTAGGGAGGAGTGAAAGAGAGGGGACAAGAGAGGAGGAGAAATAGAATGCGAGAGAGTGATAAACAGAGAAAGGAGTGACACAAACAGTAGACCAAAAGCAGGTGAGGGAGAGAGAGAGAGAGAGAGGGAGAGAGGGAGAGAGGGACAGGGAGAGAGAGAGAGAGAGAGCAGGGAGAGCAGGGAAAGAAAAAGAGTGTGAGAGAGTGGACTGCAGAAGATGAATCATCTCCAGTTTAGTTTTAGACTGCACTAAATCAGCTGCAGCTCCTCCGTGCTCTTCATGCTTTTTCAGCCTGGCTGCTAGCACTGTGACACAACAATAAATAACACAAACACACAGACCTATCTCTTTCCCCAAATATAAAAATGTCACTCCTACTGCTCCCATATGTCATGTCCTGCCACTGTTTTTGGGAGAACGCATAGTGCAGCTCTTTGACCATGAAGCCCTGTTTTCTTGTATTGAATATTGTATAATGTGATCATTTAGCGATTTCTGCACCATACAGGCTTTTATATCACATTTTATAACAAACAATCAATAAATCACATCCCTCAATGTGCATTTCATATGCAATGTGTATCTTAATCAAGTCAAGTACAGTTCTTGTCATTTCAGCCGTATACACAGTTTACAGTGAAATGAAACAACATTCCTCTAGGACCAACACAAATACAAAAAAAGAAAACCGCAGGACTAAATAAATGCAGACAGGACAGAGATTTAGTGCAGTCAACGTTTAAATGAATACAGTATTATGAAATATACTGTATTCTAGCGGCAGAGTCGTTCAGTGTGCAGAAGAGCGGAATAGAGAGAAAGAAGAAAGCATACTATTCGTTAATGTGTTTGTGTTTTAAACTGTTCTTTTACATGAACATAAGTACCCAGCAAGTGATAGTAATTTCCAGGTTCTATCAGGTTCAAGTAAAGTGCACAGATTGGAATCTAAAACAAAAAACCAACCTTTTTTATGATACCAATACATTTTATCTTTTATGCCTTATGAAAGCATGAAAACATCTAAAAGTAGGCCATGTTCAAACAACATGACATCATATAATGTGACATTGTGGTATTTCACAGGGCTGTCTAAGGCTGCCACAATTACTTGTGGCAAAATCAATTACTCAATTAAAATATACACTGTTGATGAATCGGCTCGGTAATTGATTTGAATAAAAATCAATGAATCCACAGGGTAAAGGCCCTCGTGTAAAGACTCTCCACAAGGGAACACTACTAACCTAATATATACTTTTGTGTTTAGAGAGGAAACCCACACCAACAGGATCTCACAAATGTTTGTAGTTACAGTCTGCATATAAAATGAAATGTTTGCTGTTATAAATTCATGAATATTTTTAAACGATTACTAATTCAGTCAATTGTGACAGTCCTGGATTCTTCACTGGTATATATCGCCCAAACAGATTCAATTACATGTAAACTGTGCGTAACACATAGAATTCTTAAACACACAATTTTCGTGGACTTTTCCAGATGTTTGCTTACCGTGTGAAATAGTCTATTTAATCTGTCTAAAGACACTGACCGAAAAAAAATAAATAAATTACACACAGCAAGGACTGACCTGCTCTCTTGCTTTAGTCGCATTTGGCATAATTAGAGCTCATTTCATTAGAGGATGCTGAAAACAGATGCAGGACCTCCGCTCAAATTGCACTCATTGGCTCTCCACAAAAGCTCTTTGTTTAATTTACCAGTGTCTGCGAGGCTACCTTTACAGTACGCCTGGCAAATCTTAGATTACACTCGCCGTCAGAATTCACTCAGCTAAAAGAGAGAGTCGCAGGAGCAGGCGTGGAGCATTAAGAGATAAGGATTTATAAGACCAGCTTTGGTGTTAATAACAGCTGGCCAATATAAAAAAGGAGAATGGGGTTTTGTTTAGAGTAAAAATGTGCAAATTATATAGTACTTTATCATTTAGAGCATAAATTATTCCAAACGCCCACACAAACGTAAGCCACAAGCAACAAAAATGTAGAGGACCAAAAAATACAAATCAAGTATCTGGCTGAACTGTTAATTGCTCGTCCAAATAATTAAAGATGTGCAAGTCCTGCATCACCTTTTATAGGCTGCGCTGCCTTCCCCAAGCCTGACAGTAATTATGTATGGTTTGTGCAGGCATCTAATAGGTGTGTTATTAGTGAGAGTGATCAACAGTAAACCCCCGGAGAGGAAGCTCTGCTACAGCGCACTGTTTAATTTCAGACACTGTGATCATGGCCAATGAAACAGAGAAGCTGACCTTTTTGGGAGCTATTAATCTGGCTAGCCTTGGCCGATTTTAAGCAAACAGCAGCGCGCCCGCGCTCTGTCCGTCCAATTTCCCAGTGCGTAAATTGGACTGCCGCTTGCACAATTCTCTATTCATTACTGCGCAGCTGAAAGGAAGCACAAAGGTGGCGGAGTGGTTTTCTTTTCCTTTTTTTAATGTGTGCGAGTGTGTGCGCGCGCGAGTGTATGAACACGCAATGGCTTCTAGCAGAATTCCCAAGCTCTCTCTCTCTCTCTTTCGCTCTCTCTCTCTCTCTTGCTTTGCTTTTAGGCTTGGGGGATGGGGTTGCTTTAGGAGGAAGCTGTCGTAATTGAAACGTGGCCTAATCAGACTCATTACCATTTTGGCCAATTTGCACCACCAAAGATGCTTATTAGGTAACTGTGTTTAATAAAGCGCTCTTTAGAAAGCTAACTGTAATGAGCTCTTTAGAGTCAGGTCCGAGCGTGATTATGCCAGTGGAAGTGTTTAGCTGGGCTCAGGCAGACGGCTACATTTAGTCATGTACAATGTCATAATTAAGCCACACAACCTGCTTTCCCCAGTGCACAATGAACACGGCTGCAACCAGAGAAACTCGGAAAAATATTTATAATTACTGATCATTACAGCCCAGGGATTTTTTATCTGTGGATGTAAACATAATTATGAGAGCCTCTTCCTTTCATAATGCGCACACAGCACGCTCAACATGACAAGCGTGCGAATAGTGTGGACAGACATTAATTACATTTATAAATAAAAACAAGCTCATATTCCTCTTCTAATGCACTGTGGAGATATGTTCCTCTCTCCTTCTCTCTCTCTCTGTAACCCCCCCCCCCAGGTGGGGGGATGGGATACAGTTCTAATTCAATCTCTGCTGGTAATCGTTATGGCAACAGAAGGCCATTCATCTTACATATCAACTTAAAACCATTTAAAGTCAATTTGGAAATCCATGTCCCACTCATTCTGATGGGTCCCGGAGACCAGAGGGCATCATTAAGCTCCTAATTTAGCCAAGAAATTCAGTCAATGTCCTTTTTCCTGCTGTACGGCACCAAGTCACTGGAGATGATGGAGGAGAGATCATGCAGTCTAATTCGTGACCACACAACAAATATTTAAAAAAAAAAAAAAAAAAAAAAATCCTGCATAGTCATCCTACCTCCAGGGCAGAGTAATTTCATTAAGTATTCTAAACACAATTAATCAACTAATTACCCTTAAATGCATGTCACAGGATGAAGTCCACATCATTTAGTGACTTGGCTAATTGTGGTCCTGAGCTACCCTATGAGAGGAAAATTAGGATATTACAAAGATCCATAAATGCTCTCAATGGGGGGGGATTTGAGATCTGTTTGCCATTAGGAGGTCTACATAATACAGCAGGGACATACAGTATGTTCATAAGAAGAATATCAGATTGTAATGTGAGAACTGCATGTCTTTATCATTCCATGAATGCACTCTGGGCTCTCTGAGGTGATCTCAATGCCATTCTAACCTACTGCTCTCAAAACGAACAGTGTTAGCCAGAACATCTGGGTCTGAATGAAAATCCCACCTGTTGCTTTCAGCCTTCCCTAAGATGAGCTCTATTCATTTAGGGGAAGATACTATTTTTGCATAGAATCCTTACAGTGCAGATGTAACTGTAACTGTAACTGTAGCTGCTGAATTTCAATGCTGATTTATTCTCTGCAGTATGTTTTCACACATGTGTATATTCCCTGTGAAGTTGGAGCTCACAAACTTTGTAACTAAAAAAGTGCACCAGCACTGTTAGTAGAGCTAGCCGGCTTGAAAACATTACAATAATCACAATGAAAACTCTCTTAGTAAATTGGTCAATGACAGACTTGCAGTTTAACAGTTCCAGCTTCAGTCCCGGTCATGCTGCCCAACAGTTAAGTGGCATCCAGCTGTCTGTACTCGAAGTAATAATTATGACACACACATCAACAGCGAAATGAATGATTCCGCTGCTCAGTCTCAAGCGCAACAGTTAAAGTGACTCGTATCATTTGTGCAGACCAAAATCCACATGGATATGTGTCCATTTTTAATGCAGATTCACTGAAAATAAGGAAATGTAACCAACCAGAAAATCCGAATGTGTATTGCACCAAGCCTATGATCCTGCAGAGTGTCCTGTGGAAGCATATATTCAGACAAAGCACTGATTTTCCATTCCTTCAGACCATCACAGCTTGAGGCTTTCTCTTCCCGTCTGTTTGCATTTTCAGACCCAGCGTCTCAAGAAAGAATCCCTCGGCTTAAAAAGTCCCCTCGTATTAATGGTAACATTTACCACCATGAAATGTAACAGTATTAGGAGGGATCACTGTGACAGCAAACTCGGCTGATTCATCATGCTTCACTAATAAGATTACACCTGCATGTAATAATTTGATCAAAGAAAAAAAAACACAATGAAGCCCACTTCTCAATTTCTATCGACATCCCATAGGTTTTAAATGTTAAATGCGAGGTTTCATTTGTAATTTCTTCACATTTCACATGAGATACAGTGTGATATATGCTTGTTTTGCACAGTTACCACAGATGATGGTTCTCTCCAAGACAGCAAGACGGTTGCCCATGCTGAATGTACTCCAAAATGAGGAACTGCCTATGTGCTACAGATCAAACACAGTAGTATAGATAAAACTGAAGGAGAAAAATCTACAAACTCAAAGCCATTTCAGAGTCTGATGCAAGACTGAGGATAAATCCAATGGGAAACAAGGCGAGTGGATACATGTAAAATATTGTTCTAGCCACTTCTTTTCAGCATGGATCTACTGTTGACTTTACTAAGCTTAACATTTCTCTGTCTCATTATGATCTGCCTGAGTTTAGAACCCAAGCGCCTGCTTGGAGCTCAGTCAGTCAAACTGTCAGTTAGACACGTCCACGCGTTGGTGTATGTGAAGAGAGTACCTGGAGGAGGTTAATAGGGTGATTTACTTCTAATGTGCCATCTGCTTTTGTCTCAGTGCCACTGTCAGCATGCTACAACTTAACTCCCCGTATGCAAGCATACATCTCTCAGTGGCCACAGCAGTCTGTGATGGAGCGGCTCCATTACCGCTTACGCTCACTTGCTAAAGACAAATACCACGCTGGGCCAGGAGGCATTTGGAAAGAGCGAGGTAGGAGGAGGCTGAAAGCGAGCAGATGCGTGCCGTATGTTAGGAGTTGGTTGTGAATTTATGTGGGGCACTTGTCTTTAATGTAGTTGGCATGTCAGTCAAGCAGTCAATTTCCAAAGACAAGGCCACTCTTTGTAACTGGGCGTAATATTCATGATTGTGTTCGGAGAGAAGACGTGGCGTGTGCACAGCCTTCTGTGACACAGCTGTAATCATTTCAATCTGCTAAACACCGATTATGCCTCTCAAAGCGTCTGACTGTTTCACTGATGCAATGCTCTTTCTCCTCTCCCTCTGTTCTCCCACCCCTCCTCTTCCTTCCTCTCCTCTTCTCATCTGTTCCTTGTCCACATTTGCTTCTTGTGAACGTAAGAAGCTAATGAACTCTGCTAAGTAAGTCATCATTATATATAAGTTGCTATGAGCTTGCTCACAGTACTGAGGATTGATGAACTCTCTCTCTCTCGCTCTGTGTATATATATATATATATATCATCATCATCTATGAGCTTGTTCCAAATACTGAGGGTTTCAACTGCAGGACTATAGCAGCAACAAAAAGGGCCAAGATGCACATATATTTGGATGAACTACATACTACAGTAGTTCAACAGTATTAAGTAATGTGTAGCGTGGTACTAAAGCACATGTGGTAAGCTTCCAGAGGTTTTATTCACTAAACCACACTGATAAGAATTTCAATATCAAACCATCAAACTTAAGTCTGTTTAAGTGTTTACTACACATTCAGCACAATTCACTTTAACAGACTTCTGCCCCCCCACCCCACTGACCAGGACGTTAACTCGTCCCCCTTTTCACTGTCATCCATCAGTCCTAACACAATGAGCTAATTATTTAGCCAATAACCGCTCCACAACGCACATTACACTGAGGTAATTATAAATCATTACACATGCTACGCTTTCTGATATTAAGTGGCTGGTAAGTGCGATGGATGCATCATATTTCAAGATCAGACAATATATGCGAACATGACAGCAGGGAGAATGAGTATCCATTATCTTATATTGCTTGCAATAATAATTTTCAAGACCCTCGTTTCGTGAAGGGTGGTCCATCAGATGCTTAGCACAAAGACTTTCCTACGTAATCCAAAATGGATCTTTAAAGGTCATTAGCAGAAGTGAGGTAACACAGAATCCACCAGAGACCCCCCCCTCTCTCCTGCCCAGCTCTGTTTATCTGTGCATCTTTGCCCTTCTAAAACACACGTTTATGCACACATTCATACAAAGACAATACGGGCCTACTGGGAATGAACTAAATTAACAAATTAACAAATTCTAGCAATTATATGATTTGATACTTTTCAAAGCAACATTTTCAAGTGAATGTCTATCATTGGACAGTTTGAAACAATGTCCCAGATGCCATGAAAATCTAAATTTACATTTAGATACTTTAATTTTTAAAATTCAACTGAGGTTTAGCAAGAATTGTAGGTACTTCTTGTAACTATAAAAGAAAATGGAGCTATCTCTACTGCCTAGCCAGACACACTGTCTAACACAGCCTAATATCGATTCCAAGGATAAATGCAAACTACACAACTACTGATCCTGTAAAGCATGTGGAAATTTGGTGAAAATACTGTATCTTGGTTACATATAAAACATCACCGCTGTCTGAATGTAAGCCTCAGTTTAGATAAATTGCAGATGGTCAAATCTGCCATATAAGTGGTCTATCAAACATAGTGTGTCTGCAATTCTGAAAAGTACCAAGTCCACGAAAGTGAAGGGGCAGATGCCTTTAAGTACTTATTTGTCAATCATTTTTACCTTAGGGATGAAGAGTACACTTGTGGATGGCATTGGCCATTATTGATATTTGAGAGAGAGAGGAGGGGAGGAAGAGAGGGGGGGTGGGGATAAGAGAGAAAGAGAGAAAAGCCTTCTCATATTCATATTCACTGTAGTGAAAAACAGAAAAACATTAAAGTAAATGAATAAAATGCTAATGCACGAGAAGGCCTTAGACTAAATGTATAGGGGCAATCTTGGATGAACAAGTCAGAAGATTTTCAACAGAAACACACTCATGAAAATGTTCCTTTTGTACATGACCAAGGTACTGTGGGAAGAACAGTTTTGTGAAGAGCACTTGAAGAGCACTTGACCTTGTTCATAACAAAGCCTTTCTTTGTAAACACAGAAAAATAGCTTATTGACTACGGATATGAAGTTCCTTTTGCCATTTACCAAACCTTTGAATTTAGTGAATGAATTCAATGCTTTAAAACTTAATTCCAAAAACTTAGTAATTTAATTTCAATAAAGGAAACAGAAATGCTGAAGTGAAGAGTGTGTTCCAAGGACAGAGAACGGTCAGAGGCACTTTGAATGAAAAATATCTTTATATGGTCTTCTATAGAGGGGAATAAGCACAGCCAACAGACAAAAGGCAGACCCATGTAGATATAGTTCAGTTAAAACATTTAAATAACAAAGAGGAGGAAATAAAGACCTTTCCTAACTACAGGTACTAACTTGTTAAATGTTTAACAAGACTTTTTAACAAGACTTCTCTAAAAGCAAATGCATAGTTAAAAACCCAAAAAAGAGAGAAAAAAAAACAGGTTCAGTGATTCGTGTTGCTAAATTGCTGTGATGAAGAACTTTGCTATACTCCTGGTCTATCTGACCTACAAATCTCTAAGACACAAAACTTTGATTTTGTTTACTTTATTGAAAAATAATGTTCATTTTAATATGAGGAGATTTATTTATCTTAGTATCAGATTTGTGTACAGATTTAATACTTTGTACATAGTCATTATGCTGCAATATGATGAACCAAATTAGTAAATATCAAGTAAAACCACATTTCTCAAATGTTTGCTTTTATCTGCAGGAAAAGGAATGAATGACTGTGGATTAATTTTGACTGTTTTTGGTACTTAAACCCACACAAAAAGAAGGTATGCAGAATGCAAAAAGTGTTAAAAACTCTATTCCGTGCATCAGTCTATATTTTCAAAGGAGAAAATGCCCTAAACTCCTTCTTTGAGTTTTAGAATTTTTTTTTATTATTAAAAAAATATATTTTAAGGCTTCCTGCAGACTGTCACATGAACAATCATGCTACGGCTCAACCAGGCTGTTTGCTGAGGAGCTAGATTAATGACCAATAGATTCTGTTTTCACAGAATTCACACTTTTAACAAGAACTGTTATGTATTATATCATATTTTATTGGGAGCTCCCCCCCATATTTAACCCATTCATTGTTTAATCATGTATAAGCATACTTTAAGCATACTTTAAGCATACAAGTGCCATACTTAAGTAGATCAAACTTAAGAGTGTCAGCGATGCCAAAAGTGGTCGTTTGGTTGTTGCTCTGGTGGAGAAGCTATCCTAGATCATGATCATGCAAAAGCCAGCAGAATAAAGTTAAAACTAAAGGAACTGAAAATGTTTTTTTTGGATGTTATAGAGGGGAATACAGTAAAAATCACAATCAGAGACAAATTAATTTCAAAATAGAATTTGATATTAAAGCAATTGTGGGCCAAGAGGGTTACTGTCTTGCAGCTTTACTTAATTACAAATAAAAAAAATATATTAGGCAATACATCATTTTTAGCCAGTGTGCTCCAACTGTTAAACCTTTACGGAACCAGAAGAGCAGAACGTAGGTGGAGAAGGTGGATTTCTCCATCTCTGAGGATATATAATAGAGATGAACGGCCTCTACAGATAAAACGATCCAGCTCTATAGAGAAGAGCTCTACTGAAGCACTTAAGCTCTAAATGAATCAGCAACATTATGCAAATCATTAGCACATAATGCTTCTGGTCCTTCACCGTCAGAAATTACACACATAAATAGTTTTCAGCTTCAAGACTTTTCACAAACACGGACAACAGTTCTGCAAAAGTTCCGTGACACAAAGGGACATTTTGATCTGTTCTTAGAAAGAACCCGTAATAGCGCTCGGCTAAATCTAACGGAGATGCCATGTTAAGGCCTCGCCGCTGGCAAAGGCACACACGCAAGGCTTCCTATCAGTGAGTAGTGAGAGAGTGTGAAAGTGATCTATCAGTAAGACCTGCATGGAGCTGAACTCGTTTTGGCTAGCGAGCTTCCAGCACTGGCTCGAGTTTGTCCGCAGATCAGAGCAGGCAGCTTGTGTTCAGCTGCTGCATATGAAAGTGAGCTGGCCCGGACTCAAACTCTCCCCGCAGTCGATGTGTTGAATAATGTATCTCGAGGTGTCACGAGGGCCTCTGCAGCCTTTTCTGAGCCAGATTTAAATGTTTACACTCAATTGAGTACAGCTATGATACATACACTCTACCACACACATACACACGCACACACTAACACATGCAAACAAATATGTGTACAAATAATCAGTATTTTGGCATTTTATACAGCATGTTCTGAAGATGGAGATCAGGGTCTCTGTACCTCTCTGTGTCTGTAAGTAGTAGGGCTATCGCTGTTGATTTTATTACTACTCTAGCAGTTATTTTGACCACTGATTGAGTAACCAAAGACACACAGTTCATAACTGCAAACATTAAATTCTCTTAACATCCATGAAAACAAACATACACACATGATCGTGCTGGTGTATGTTTGCTTTTACAGGGATACACACAAAAGCGAGTTCTAATAGACCCGTCCAGTGTGGAAAATGTTCAGCCTGAACACAGCATTATAATGACCTGAGAACACCCTGTTTATCATTCAAATTACAAAGTGATCACTATGCCAGTTCATCAATTTTAAACGATTCATTTTTTTATCTGTTTATTTGTGTAATCGTGACATTCCTAATAAGTGCATCAGGTTGGATGCTGCATGCTGCATCAGGGCCATGTAAAACTGTCTGTGTAAATTAAATCGGGCTTCCATTAAATACAAATTGGGGTACAAAAAACATTTTCTAAATAAAAAGCACAGACATAACCATCAACAAACCCAATGAGTGCTTTTGGTAGTAACAAAAACGCTTACACTTTAAAAACAATTAGAAGAGAAATCTAGTGCATTTATATATAGTTCTCAGACTGATACTATACATGCACATTAGTCAAGTGAAGTCAAGTCAAGTCAAGTTTATTTATATAGCCCATTACCATATACAAAGGTCATTCGATGTGCTTTACAGAAAGAATAAAAATATTCATAAATCAGAAGGGTTAAAAATAGTAAGAAGTAAAAAAAAATAAAAGGATAAAGAAATACAATAATGCTTAGAAAATCAATAAATTAACTAATTATGCACATTTATTCTTTAACACCTAATGATCTAGTCTGACAAGAAAGCAGGTGCACTTTTGTAAAAAAAGGGTTTTGAGCAATGGAATAAAAGAGCATTTTAGCTCCTTAAAGAAGCATTTTTGGGAATGCGATTTGAGAAATGTGATTGTGAAGAAGGTATAATGAACCTTCATGCAATGTAAAGATTGTTTACCAGTTTAAGGGATCTTCCAAGAACATCATGTGGAGGTACTTTTAACTTTTAAAAAGGTTCTTCACACTAACAGACCTTGTTTAGAAAAGGTTCCAAAAATGGTTCTTCTATGGCAACACGAAAAGAACCCTTTGCGATACCTTTATTCTGAATAGTGTAAGATCATCAAAATCAGGCAATATAAGATTGCCATGCTAAAATATCTGCATTTAATTGCACATGTAAGCCTACAGTTGTATTTAGCTCTAATGCTAATCCCAGTAGATGTAGTCCCTATTTCTACATTTAATAAGCGTTTATGTTTCGGTATCACCAGATGTACATGAAATGTATCCCATATTAATAATATATGCATCAGCCCACATTTCTCATATCGGCGCATCCCTAAACAAATCTGTCCACTATCATGCATGAGGTGTGATCAAGTCTCAGCCTACTGCCTCAGTCTAATCATAAAGACAAGGCAGCACTCTCCAGACACCTGAAATGCACTTACTCACGAGAGTCGCTTCAACGCTGATAAAACACTTCTGAAGAAAAAAAAAAAAGCATGGCCTGGTCTTTCAGCGAACAAATATAATAATACACATCACATCACACCAAATTCTTCATTACATTGTTAAATGTACTTGCATGTCAGCATTCAAATGCAAATTTAAACGTTCCAACCTTTCCACATAATCACAGATGATTTCAGAGCGGATGAGCCGCTGGTGTTGACAGAGCTGCCTGCGCAGCCTAATAGCCCATGATGGCGTTCCGTCTGCCTAGCGCTCGGCTGGCGAAAGAGACAAGTGTTTCACATTTGGCATTTTCTTATGCAAAGCAATAATTCACGGGGTCCCGGGCATATGTGGAGCGCCATTGTTCTGTCCAAGCGATGCTCATTAAGGCTTGACACCAGAGGCCAAAAGACTAGCAAGCCCGTCTCGCCACTCAAGAGCTGTAAAGCACGCTAAACACAGCCAGCACCACCGGAAAGGCCTGATTCACTACTACAGAGAGATTAGCTCCCAACAGTCTCTCTATCTCTCTCTTGCACACAAACACAGGAGGACAGTGTGTGGAGGCCTTTTTTATCAATATGACACCAGTATGATCTAAAGTGGTCAAATACGTGCCTATATCTGTATGTGTGTGAGCTATTTTGATTCCAGCACAGAACTGTCTAGTAATCTAATGATATATGACATATGTGGGAAAGATGTAAGTTTCGCAGTGACTCCTGTGTAGAATCCCTCAGGCTAGGACTGGTGTTTGTTGGCTGGAAGTGATGGCATGGGTGACAGTCAAATTGGTCTGAAGATTTTTTCTCTCTCTCTCACTTTCTCTCTCCCTAGTCTCACACACACTCTCTCTCTCCCCTATGGACAGGCTAAGTCTCTAGGGATCACTTACACACTTCAAAGGAGAGGAGCCCAAGACTACGACCTTGCTACATGAAGCCTCATTGACCAAACTCCACACCCTCCCCAGACGGGCCCAGTCCCAAAGTCATAATCCCCTCAAGGATGGTTCCAGAGCACCACCCCAAACTGCTGGTTCTGGAAAACCACTCCAAACTGTTACTACAGAATAAAAAATGCCAAGGTATGACCACAGGGGGATCAGCAGATAAGGCCAATTATTTGCCAATAAATATGGAAAGTATAACTATTATTATCAGCCTGATATTGAAATTATAAATAAAATTAAGCCAATAAAATAATTACAACAGATGGTACCCATATTTAGCTTTTGCACGCAATGAAGCAGATATGGTGGTAATTTCTTTTCTTTTAAACTCATACAAACACACAGTATGGTAGATGGCAAAAACATCTTACACAAAGGAAAGTGAGGTTAGTTCCCTTTCCAGACTAGCACACTACTGCTACACCAAAAAACAGAATGCCACAATAAAATCCTCAGTGGACTTACATTGTCAGTATTCAGTATTCTATGATAAATTGTCATAGAAGAGTGCAGATATTTCCATAAAAAAAGTTATCACCATCATCATCAGCATGATGTCTGGTTAACCTGTGTCATGGCTATGTAGCAATAAGAGCACTAATTTATATAAAACATAGAATGTAAGATAAAAATGAGAATAATATGATTAATGTATCAAAGTTAAGTGACAAGTGTATACAACAGTATTGCACACTGGCTATGTAGCGAGGAAGAAAATTTTGATTTGTGAGTTGAGGAGCCTGGTGGTAAAAAACACCATAGGTTTAAACCTTTGGATGTTTTCTATGGAGTGAAGTGTGAATTTGTTTCAAAACATAAAATGATCATTATTCGCACTGTATGCGAGTTTTGGCCCAGAAATTCCACATCGGTGCACCCTTAACATTTGCACTTCTTGATTTAGCAGATACTCTTATCCTGAGCACCTGCAGACAATAGATAACATGATGATACAAACAAAAAGAGGCTCTGCAACACCCGTAATTCAAGGACAAGTGCTTTATATGGGCTTGATCAAGTGCAAATGTAACTTAAGTGCCATGTAGGCAGAGAAATATAACTTGGGTACTATGTAGATACAGAAATAACTCAGCAACAGCAGATACTACTTCATACACAGTCCAACCTAAACACTTTACAGCAGCTTTGTCACATTTCAGAACACAAAAACACAATGATGAAGAGAGCTTGGACACTTCTGTGTACACCACTGTCTTTCCCTGCATCTGTGCACATGCGAAGGCAGCAGGCAGTCATTTGAATTACAAACCAACAGGCCTGGGCTGCTGCAAATGAGCGCATTACCTCGTTCAGTGGTCCGATTCAGGCCTGTGATTACTTCACACTCACCCTCCATTACACACACCGCAACAAAAGTGATTGTGAAGTGGAAAAATAAACCCAGCGCTGGATAATCCGATTCCTGTTAACATGTTGTTGATGTAATTAATAGATCCATTCAATGGCTGCGCTGCTGTTTGTGCACATTTCTGTTTACAGGGGAATAAAACTCAAAGCTTCGGCTCTACAATAGAAGGAGACAGCTGAGCTCTTTCTGGTGATGTAAGAAAGACACATAAAGAATGCAGGCTGAACTTATACCTGACCTCCTCCGATGCAGAGAAAAACTTTTGGGAAAAAAAAGTGGATAAAATCAGAAGTGAATAATAATTAAATAATAATGCAAATCAGTTAATTATACTTGCTTGTTTTACTATATGTACGCTTTGCATGGACGTTTTATTGTTTTATTGCTTCTTAAACCCTGCAGCCCCTTCAGAATTGCTTGTATGTCTGCACGTGTTTATATGTATACAGTGGGAGGAAACAAGTATTCAAACACTTTTGTTTTCATTAAATATCCTTCAACTGTATCTATTCTCCACAAATTGGCACGTCTTTTGACTTTGCATGCATTAATAATCATAAGGAATGATAAGTCTGAAGAATGAAACTGACAGGAATATTATAATATACATTTGTGTAAAGGTTACATATAAAGGGTTCCACATATTAATGCTGCAAAAATAATCTTCACGTGCAAATTGCACCTGGTGTCATTATCAAAGATATTGCCTTTGTTGGGGAAGATTTCCCACAGCAAGTAGCAATCATGATGAATGTGAAGGAGCTTCCTAAAGTTCTCAGGGACTACATTATTAAACAGCACTCTTAGAAAGATACTGGGCACTAGCAAAGCCCTTAACTATTTCTATCAGTACAACTGGCTTGAAAATATGCAGTTGGAAAGTTCATGGAACCAAAATTAATTGGCCCCGGACAGGTGTGCCTTGCACAATTTCTCCCAGACTCATAATAAGGAAGGTAAGAAAGAACTCCTTGTCAATAATTCATAATTCAGCTTGTCATATTTGAAAGACAAGTTGCATGTATGTTTCAAAATATGCCATACCCAGAGTGAAGTATGGAGGTGGGAGCATGCTGCTATGGGGCTGCTTCTCTACAAACAGTACTAGTGCATTACAGATCTTCAAAGGAAAGAGTGTGCTGCGAAATAATAGAGAAAAACGTAATAGCAAATAAGATGGATGTTTCAACAAGACGATGACCCCCGACATACAGTCAAAACAACTCAAGACTGACTTATTCTGACTTTTTGATTTTTGGAAGGTTTTGAAATTGAGAGTTCCTTGAAATTATGAGTGACTGTAATAACCTTGGGGAATTGAAGACGGTTTGCCAGGAGGAATGGCCAAAATTGAACCTGAGCTAATTACTTCTTAATTCTTATGTCTTGAAGCTATCACAATTACCAACAACTGCTTTAGAACAAAGTCCTAATGTTTCTAATTTGTAGTGTATGAATACCTTTTTTTCCCCATTTATTGTTTTTAACATTTTTTAAACACATCTTTGTTTATGCTTATGAATATGTATTGTTTCTGTTTATCAGTACAAAGTCAAAGGACATTATGTGAGTAAATATGTGAGTAAAGTGAATATATGCACTGGAAGTGGATTAAATGACAATAACAAAAGTGCCTGTTTACTTGTTTTCCCTATTATATATATGTATCTTTCCTGCAGAATCTTACACTGTATTTGGCTACTCAGAGTAGTGTATAGTGGGGGGCACCGCCAGTGTCACGCTTTGCTAAAATGTGCTCTCTGCTGCTTAATGCTCATCAAACAGAAGCACACTCAGCCAGCGAAACGCAACCCTACACAGGGCAGGCCTGTCGCCTCTGTCCCTCACACACTCCCTAACAATACCCCTCAGTCCATCACCCTCCTATTCTCTCTCTCTCTCTCTCCCTCTCTCTCTCTCTCTCTCTCTCACACACACACACACTATGACACACAGACACATAAGAGTAGGATTTTAATGTGAGTCTAAATTTAGCTGAGAGGAACCCTCAGTTCGGAGTTAATTTGCAGGTGCAGGGCGAGTTAGAGGAGGAGTGCAGTCCCTCTCTAAGCCTCCCTACAGAAAACATGCGGGCAGCTGCACTCAGACCTGCAGCTCCTGCTATTTAAATAAACATTATGCTCCACCTTAAGGTTTTACCCAAAATGGACTATGCAGCTATAATGCATCACGGCAGATGCTACAAGCATATGAGCCCTGCAGTCTCCTCATAATGATCACAGGAAAAAAAAAGTTTCAGCTGAGTATGTGAGAGCTATTTGACTGACCTGGAAAAATGTGCTGATAGAAAACATCCAGCATCTATATTTTAAATCTGGAATTACGAACATCATAATATGACCCATTAAAACACCCTGCACTGCATCAATCTGACCTACAGATAACCTGTAAAAAACACCAGTCAAGTAAATTAGTACCTAGTAACAAAACCCACAATATAATGAAGAACTTACTAACTATATTTATATATTGAATGAAAACACCCTGTATTATAGTTAACCTTATTTTACAGATTCCCACTATGTACAGTCATTTAATATCATTGTTATTTTTGTTACTAACATCATTACTGCTAACTACCAAATGTACAGCATTATTTTTTATTCCATAGCCATTTTAAGCAGTTGTGTAGCTGATTTGTAGATCATTAGTAGAACCCATTGGTTGGCCTAATAAAGAAAAAAATATATCATCAGAAAAATATAACATCAACATTAATACTGTGAAGGTACCTATAAATATCAGGACAAATACATAGGACTATCTCTCCTGTAGGTACAGTAAGGTATCCTGATAATATGCTAAACAATGTACTACTTCACTGTGTGATGGAATGGTGTAGAAAACTGTAACGTTTTCTTTTTATTTCTGGAAAACAAAAAATCTTCAGTGAGATATAAAAGTGTTACTATATTTAAGCAGTTATCATGTTAAACAGTACAGAATGTATTTGGTAGAAATTTGTTGGGTTTCAGAATTTTTAAATAAGTACTTGTGAACCTTCTATATAAAAACAGAATAATAATGATGAAGGTAAAGTGTCGAATGTCAGCTGTAATTTGAGGGTCTGGGTGAAATCACAGAAAGCCCTTTCTAGCAGGAGTGTAAATCACATCATAATGATACTTTCATATCAACTTCATAAGGATTTGATTACAATTACTCAATTCAAGTAAAATTTAACTCAATGCATCATTTTTCAGCAGGCTTTTTTTATACACTGAAAAAAATGCATAACTATTTGCACAGCAGTTGAAAACAGGCAACAAAAATATACCGTGTTTTGTCTTCCTAGCACATTCATTTTCAAAAAGAGCCACATTGTAATGAAACTGTGAAAATTAAAATAGATTAAATTGATTTTTTAAATAGCCCATGAAATGTAAACTTGGCCATAAAATAAGTGCATTTATTAAATATCAGTTCCAATGTTCCAAAATCCATGCTTCTTTTCATGTACTGGAACTTTCAGATTCACGCATCATATGGACCAATTTCAAAAGAGTCCCAAAATATCAAAATAATGAACATTTAAAATACTGTACTGAAATTGAAAAACAGTACTGCTGATAAACTCATCAATCTCTTCCAAGGGTCTCTCCTTTGCTGTTTTGGACAGTTGGGAGTTACTACACACTAAGCACACTGTGTAGTATGTAATCAATCATACTGAACCTGAACTTACGTGCATTGTTACACCTCTAATCACAAAGCATCAAGGTATTTTTGTAGTTCTAATTCATCTTGCCACTATCAGCAATGGCACCGAGCCACAATGGGACAAGATGATTTAATCCAAGACCATGGCAGTTTTTCCCTTGTACATTTTTCTCATTCTGTCACTCATACTGAATATGAATCTGTCCATAAAACTTTGTTCCAGGGCTCTACATGCTTTTATGTATTTTTCACAATAGTAAGCTGGCCTTTGTGTTCTTGTGGCTACCCAGTGCAATCCGTCTAGTGTTGAATTATTTGAGGACATGTAGACTGGTTATGGTCTTGATCTGTTTGATCAGTTTTTTTGCAATGAAAGTATTCTTTGTTTAACTTCTACTATAACCTTCTGTGGTTTGACAAGTCATTTGCTATTTCTCGGCTCACCTGTGTGATCCTGTTAGTTCAATCAATCAAACAGATGATTTAGGTGTATTTAATGTTTTTCTTATTTTTGTTGTTAACTATGATTTTTCAGCTTACTGGCACCATCAATTTTTTAGTTATTTTGAGAGAAAACAGCAACAGACACCAAGTCAAAAGCCAGATCTAGAATGAACTCTGGACATATTGTTATTGTGTAAACCAAAGATACAAAAAACCAATATGCTTCCATGAAATGGGAGGACTATGTATAAAAAGATCTGTGTATTAAAAATCCTGCATGGCTCCCTTACAAAGGATGAGAAAATTCTTGAAATTAAAGCTGACATTATGCACTATAACCTCATCGTCCCTGTTTCATTTTCATCACAGTTTCATGAAATTGTGTCACTGTCCAATTACAGTTGGATTAAGTCTAACTAGTGCCTTTCAGACAAGTGTTATTTGTACCTGTCCTTTTTTTCCTGATATAGACTAATAAAAACTGAAAGATGTGGTGACTGACCAGCCCTGTGGCTTATGAAAAATGTAGAGCTTTGTGGCTACTGGATATCTGAATGAAATTTAAAGAGCCTCAGCGGTACGGCAAAGCTCCAAACCACTACCTAACCTTGGACGTCTACTGATCACTAGAAAGAGGATGGGGGAGAGAGAGAAGGAGGGGTGGGGGTGGGGGTGGGGAGGGAGAGGGAGAGAGAGAGGGAGAGGGAGAGAGAGAGAGAGACTTGGACACTTGGGGACACAGTCTAAGCAGCAGATCAGAAAATCAGTTTGGATTCATATTATATTGATTTCTAAGTCTCTCCTGATTGAAAATTCCTTTTAAAGTGCATAACTAGGCTTAATCTGCCTTCGGGAAACTGAAGTTGTATATTTCACCGGAGCCTAAGACATAATGTGCTGAGAGTTAACCAACTTTTAATGGAACAAGTTTCACTTCACTAAAGCTGTGGGAGAAGTGACACTATGGAAGATCAATATATGCAAATAAAAATGGGTCATTTACATGTTTTACATTTTAAAGGTAGGCTTACATCTAAGAGGATATTCAGTGTACTGTACATCAAGGTCCTACTCAAGCTCTTCACTATGCACTAGTAGGCGTTAGGAGCAGACAATTGTCACTTATATGAATCCAGCACTTGAAACTCTCTTCGGTTAGAGCAGCCTGGGAAAGCTTTTTCAGGAAAAGGTATGTGCCTGCAGAATGTAATTACTGCCACTGACCATACATCAAAATGACACTGTTTTCTTACCATTAACACGCAAGTCTACTTACAGTGGATTAACAAATAGAACACGTTTGGTACAAATGTCCAAGCAAGTGACCTGCATGTCTCATGCTTTTGCAGTTAATGCGATCAAGGCAGAAGATACACCTTACAAAACAGATTATAGATTAAAGAGAGAAGCTTAAAATGTAAAGTAGGGGAGCACAGGGCAAAATAGCAGTTAAAATGTAACACCAGTTTTATATGGAGGCATACAAGTATCTAAAAGCTGGCCAGGTTAAAGTACAGCCTTCACATAGGGCGGGGTGAGGTGTAGTTTTATCCAGGGGTGTGACGACACTCTCAAAGCCCACAGTTCAATTTAATTTATGATACTAGGTTTACAATTCTATATTCGCACAATATTTTGAGCCAAATCTGAATGAAGAAATATAATGGCTGTGTTCAGTCTTGGCATAATCTACTATTAAGCCTAAAGGTAGGAGGAGGGGGAGGGTGATGTTTGACCTGAACAGTGTGGGTGGTTGATTTGTACTGGTTGTTTGAAAACTTTCAAACAATACTTTTGCATTAGACGGCAAAAATTATTTCCATCTCTCACAATGCAGTCACATCTTCATGAGGTACATTGTCAATTTTTGCACTGTGATCTCACAATATTTTGATGCATTGTTTTAACGCAGTGTTACTAAGCCACCCAAAGTCAGCATTGAGAGAAGTCAATTTCCCAAATTATTTAACTTCAAAATTAATTTTGGAATCTTTGGAAACTTTTTATTCACAGAATGACAAAAAAACTACTAAAAAGGAACTAAAGATGAATGGTTGATATACATATTTCACTTTATTGTGCTGTTTCTTGTGACACTGTATACTTATTTTGATTGAAACTCTATGTATTTAGAAAACACATTTACAGAACTATATTTGTGTTCGAGACTTTTCTAGTGCCCATCAGCTATAACTAACCCAAGCTATGGAGAAGGTTTTACATTTCTAACGAGACTTTCAGCTGAATTATTTACAAACAGTAATGCTTCAAAACAAATTTCGAATTTCATTTTTTTCACTGTGCGTGTAGATTGGTTATATGGAAAACATTTATTTTAAAAAACTATTTTCACAAAGTGAAAATACAAATGAGTCGAAGTGTGCCCTGTGTTCTCTTATTCTTCAAAAATTGTTATCTTTGTTCTCCAGAAATCAACGAAACAATTAAAGAAAGGAAAAGCCATAAGTGAGGGTGGATTGTTCCGACATTGTTCTTTCAGTACTGTACAAAAAGACTGCAATTAAGAATCCTGATAATGCTTTAATTGCACGATTAAGTGTTAAGAGCAGGAGACAAAAGGGACAGACAGTGTGGTGGTCAGCTGTAAATAGCATTGCTCCGTCTGAAGCCCCTGGTGTTCAGCGGTCACTATTGACTGCAGTGGCCGGGGAAGGTCAGCTGTGGAACATGAGCCGCTCAAAAGGTGGAATGAGGCAACTGAAGCAATCTTTGGTCAATATGAAATAGAAATCTCTGGACTGTACTGCACCAAAGTTACTGGAGTGAGGTAGCCCTGCTGCACAGGGAACTTTCCCGAGCCGAGGGGGGTGTTATGGGAAATTGGCTCACCTACTGGCACGCTCTAGCATGACTCAAATGAAGGAACATGCTGAACACATCAGAGAATACGGATCTGAGCCCAGAGCTGCCCTTTATTCTGCACAAAGGACGCAGCCAAGTGTGTTTCAGCACTGCGGAAAACTACTGAGTGATTTGTCAGTCAACAAGATTATCCTTCAGGCTTACAGATACACTGTTTAATCAATGTAGTGTTTTCCCCCCAACAACAGCACAAATAAACAGACATAACAGACTGCCCATTAGCAGCCATTCACACCCACAAAAATACAATACAGACATCTAAACCGATACTCTCTGAGACACACTTAATACGGTCTGTGGTTTGTATCTATGGGTCTAGGAAAACATTTAATTGGTATAAAACCTTTACAATAATGCTGAGTTCTTTAAACATTAACATGAATGATCACGCTCATATGCCTCATATTCAAATATGATCCAAGAGAACCATCTGCTAAAAGGGTCTTTAGGAAAACCGAAGTGGTCCTTTTATGCCTTTACTCAAAAAACAAACTTTTAAACACCTTCATTTTTAATACTGGTCTGACAGTCCATACAGGTATCGATGTTTTGACAATAATAGTGATTTTTTAGTTTAGCAGTAATGATAAATAAGAAGCACTGTATCAATATTAACCAAGGATGTAAAATATCAGAATCATA
The DNA here is from genome assembly GCA_037974445.1 of Brycinus macrolepidotus. Classification (NCBI taxonomy): domain Eukaryota; kingdom Metazoa; phylum Chordata; class Actinopteri; order Characiformes; family Alestidae; genus Brycinus; species Brycinus macrolepidotus. The sequence goes on from JBBPCZ010000002.1 coordinate 17,590,194, forward strand.
TTCATAATCACATAACTGTTTTAAAAAGGGTTATCGATATGCGGCAGATGAGTCAAATTTCAAATAAATATTTGGTATTGTATTTTTTTGTAGTGCCAGAGACCAAAATGTTTTGATGTTGGGTTACTGTACAAAAATATCTTGATTTTATTCATTTTACTGCAAGTAACCCCTCAGAAATAAATGCTATGTCTTATTACAGGGCTAATCCAGCAAGAAGTAGTCCTGATGTCTACATTTCACAAATGTTCATATATAAGATATCTGCTTCAGTCCATAATTCCTATAGTGGTGCATTCCTTATTACAACAGTCCATCCCATAAAACAGTAGAGCAAAAACAAAACACAAAAGAGTCCAGCCATGACAAGGTGTGTTAAGTTAATAAGACATTATTTTAGCATAGGAAGCCTGGGTTCATTAACTGCATAAATGAAAAATGTATCATATACCATGATTCTGTGATACATGTGAACAATATTGTTCATTGAACTGTACTGATAGCAGAATCAATGATCAGGTCTATCTGTCAGATTTAGTAAAGCCAGAGTGGTGATGCATCTTATTTGGTCTAATTTTATTCTAATTCTAGGATTCAACTGTCTCTTTTCTCCTTCCGAGCAGAGCAGAGTGTTGTGCAGCACAGAGCTGCTCTGACACGTCTCCTGCACAACCCCTCATCTGTCTCCCTCTCTCCCTGACAAAGCAACAGGTCTCTGGCACACAGAGATCCATCTCTCTCTCTCTCTCTCTCTCTCTCTCGTGCACTCTTTCAGTCTCTCTCTGAGCAAATGATACTTTACAGCCAGCATTCGTCTGTCATCCCTGTATCGATCTGACAAGAGAAAGAAAAGGTATAACTCAGCTAATGCAGGTGTGAAGACTAATGCTCAGCTGAGCAAAAGCACACGTAGCCTGCACACACACACACACACACACACACACACGTGCTAAACACCAAAACAACTAAATACCCCTATGATAATTATGATCATGAGCTACATGAAGAAAGAGATAGAGAGAGAGATAATCTCTTTCAGCAAGAAGAGAGAAATGGGATATATAATCTTTTCCACCAGCATGAAATGTTTTTTTCCACTTTTAAACTGCGTAAAAAAGTAGTGTCCACAAAGTACATGATGTGATAAACAGAATCTTCTGAAAGATTAAAAAAAAAAAAAACTTACTTTGAAACTATAAATATGACATAACACGCATCTATTGTGCCCACCTCTGTGAACTGATGTGTAAATAATGTGAATTTTCCCGTGTGAAAATGACTGCGATGTTTCCGTAGGGCCATGGCCGCATGAATCCGCGTGACTGCAACGTCAGTGTGTCTAACCTTCGACGCCACAGCTGGGTAGTCCATCAAGAGCACAATAAATCAAACGGCCAAACAAAAATGCTGCTTTTAACCTCCCGGCCCACAATGTTAATAAATATTAATAGCTTTCATTTGCACGCCACTTTCAGCTCTATTTAAGAGCCATAAAGGCATCGTCAGCGCGCATTTGCAGCGGCGCTCACATCTCAGCCACGTGGCAGAAAACGCCGGCTGACAGCGCTACTGCACTTCTAAGTGGATGAATATTAAATTGACATTTTGCGCTCTCCTCTGATCACACGCAGTTTTCCTTCCTGCGCGTGAAACAGATCGCAAATAAAGCCACTTGGCTCATGGTCCCGCTGCTCTTTCCCCAGATAAAGCGCGTGACGGAGGCAAAGCAGGTTTACGGCGGCTGAGGCGGCTCGCTGGCTGTCTTAATGGCAGTAAATTGAAAGCATTAGCTGGAGTGAGGCCTGAAGGACAGCTAGAGAGGGAGAGAGAAAGAGAGAAAGGGAGAAGGAGAGAGATAGCGAGAGAGAGAGAGAGAGCAAATACAAGACAAACGAGAGACTCCAAGGAAGGGACAGGAGAGGCTGTGATGCAGAAACATGGGTCTGAAAGAAGAAAAGAGGTGCATCAATTTGTCATGATCAAAAAAACAAAAAAAAAGTAAAACTAAACTGATGAATATAGCAGGTGCTTCACCTCCCACCCAGCATACAGACAGCATATTTAACTCACATACCACAAAAACACATAAGACCCCCCACCCCACCCCCATCATTTCAACTGCTGTAAGAACTCTGATTCTTAAAATAATTCAGAGGGAGCCCCTGACACACACACACACACACACACACACACACATGCGCACAGGCTGATCACCAGCCCAAATAAACCACAAAAGGCCTTCAAGAACAGCCACCTTCCATTAAGAGCAAATGGATGTACAATTATTTATGCAGTTAAGAAACAAGTGAATGTGAATGTGCTGTATTTGCATGTTCTGTATTCTCTCAATTAAAAGCTAATTAATTAGATACAATTCTATTAAGGAACAAATCCCACTCATCAATAAACACAACCTGGGGTCAGTCGCTGCTCAAATGAGAATCGTTTTCTTGTGCCGCAAGCCGCTAAAAATAACACATCATTTTCTGACACCAGAACTATGAAGAAAAAAAATATGTAGACATGCATGGAAGACCCCTGGAAACATGGAATCACTTACACATGAACACTTGTTATTTACATCAGTTATTTTGAAAAAGGAAATGTATAAACATGTATATGAAATGTTTAACCAGCTTCTTTCTGATTATATTTCACTTATAATTGCTTTGTTTCACAGCAGGAGCCAAACGCAGGAGTGGAGAAGGTCCTCTGAGCTAAAAAAGATACAGTAGTTCATTTCACATAACCTGCCAAGGCTGTGTAAAATATATAATATAACCTTCAGGAAAGTAATTTGAAAGAGAGAGCTGAGCCATATTAAACAATGCATCAAAATCTATCAAATGAGACCTGAAAGAAAAATAAGCAAAACAAATGAAAGGCAAATTAACGGCTAAATTAAATAAGGCTTAGAACACAAAGTCGTTGGCAGAATTCTGATGTGGCCTTTTGTCCATGAAATTCGCATAATGCTTGTCATTATGTGTGTTAACGTTGGGCTCCGTTGTATCTGAATGACGTTCACAATGTTACCATTTTTTCACTACAGATAATGAGAATATTTAATCTCAGCCTGCTTTTTTCATTTCTCACACAATTGAGTTGAGTGTGAAAAGCCAAAATGCTTCAGAACCAACTTTTAGTTATGTCTGCGGAGTGTTTATTTTTTATTTTCTGCAATAATTACAATGCCATCAGAGCTAAAAGTTAATTTCTCTATTTTAGCTTTTACTGGAAGCATCCGATTCTTCATCAAATACGTCTTGCCCTCTACTCTCTCCCTCTCTTTCACTGAGCTAACAAACTCATGAGAATTATTCCTCTGATTCTTCTGACACACTAGAAGAACACATGGTACACATTTCACATACTTGCACACACACGATGGTAATTTTAAGTTCTGCAAAAGTATAGCAGAACGCTGTGTAAAAGTGTGCTTTTTCACTTTTTATCTACCACATGCAGGAAATTACAAAACTGCATTCCTCTTTACCTGAACACTTGAGTGAAATGATCTGAAATTCACACACACACATGCACACACACACACACACACAAACACTAACACACACACACACACATATATATACAGCCAGCCTAAGGGCAGAAGGGAGGTTGTGTTCCACGGTGCTGGAGGTGGTATGACGTTGCAGGTTCTATTTCCAGAGAGAGGGTTGAAGTGAGGCTGCGGAGAGTGTAACACTGACCCCTGTGACCTCTGACCCAGAAACACTGCCCGAGGCTCCTGCTCACCAAATCCTCATTCGTTTGCAATTACCACCGTGGCCCTTTTCTCACGAGAGAACTCCGCCGAAATCTGTGTGGCGGTAAGCAAGATTTTAGTCAAAAATGGCTCTGAATTGTGGCTGTGCTGCGAGCCCTGCACCACGTAAGAGTGGGCTATATAGCAAAAATGTAACCATCACCATGACTATGAAATTTCACCATACTACTACTACCCAACTAAACAATGTACGATATGTCTCACAGTCCTTAGTTTGCCAACGGTTTGGAAAAAACACAAAACATCAGCAAAACAGCAGAGGAACATTATAAAAAAGAGCTACAGCAAAACAACAGCAATAAAAAAGAAAATCTGAATTACTGAAAAAAGTTTGTTCATGTAATTTCTGTACATTTTGCCGTTTACAGGCTCTCTGTAACTAGTCTAAATCTGCCTTGCCTACATACAGTACTGCTAATACCACAATCGGCTGGTCCCTTGGGAGCAGCCTTACAACCAGTGATGTCATTTATAAAGATAACTAAGAGTGGACAATATGGCAAAAATATAATCTCACAATACTTTATTGCAACGTATGGTCATGTTTCACAATATTTTGTTCTTTTGTTGATGGATAAGTAGGAGCAGAAATAATTCACCAGCAAGGCAGTAGTGGTACATACATTTTGAAAATGCTATCAAAACTATTTTCAACATTTGACATATTGTGCATCACTACATACACTTCAGGGACCACTTATGATCTTAAGTACGCTCTGTGCAGGATTTTAACTCAGTGTCCTGTCAGTAGGGAGAAACAGCCAAATGTGAACTCAATTTAAACCTCTTTTTAATGAAACATGCAGTTCTTTAGTGTGCTTAATGTACTGCTAATACCCACGATAGGCTCAGGAAAGCTTATCATGGTGTAATTTAGCATGATGACACCACATACTGCCATACTGCCCACCACTATCAATAGCATACAATCATATTTCCCATCCCTAGCACCATGTATGTAAACCCATCAGCCATAACATTAGAATCACTGACAGCCGAAGTGGATTACATTGATTACGTCATTACAGTGCAACCTGCCTAAAGGTGGGATGTATTGGGAAGCAAATGAACAGTTAGTTCTTGTGTTGGAAGAAGGAAAATTAGACAAGCATAAGGATCTGAGCAACTTTGATAACAGCCAAATTGTGATGACTAGATGACTGGGGCAGAGCAGGTCTTGAGGGGTGTTTTAAGTGGTCCTAAGATGACTGGTGAACCAGCCACACAAATGGAAGTGGGCAATGTGATGCACTGCGTTTTGCTGGGAAACCTTGGGTCCTGGCATTCATGTGGATATTACTTTAACCACGTACCCAAACACTGTTGCAGACCAAGTACACCCCTTCAGGACAACTGTATTCCATATTGGAAGGCCTCTTTCAGCAGGATAATGTGTCCTGCCACACTGCAAAAATTGTCCAGGATTGGTCTGAGGAACCTGACAAAGAGTTCAAGGCGTTGTCCTGAACATCTGTGGGATATGCTGGACAAACTAGTCCGATCAATGAAGGTCCCACCTCACAACTTACAGGACTGCTGTTAACGTCTTGGTGTCAGACACCAGAGCACACCTTCAGAGGTCTTGTGGAGTCCATGCATCAACGGATCAAAGCTGTTTGGGTGCCACAAGGGGGACCTGAACAATATCAGGCAGGTGGTTTTAATGTTATGGCTGATCGGTGTATGTCTTTGTGTGTGTGTGTGTGTGTTTGAGAAATCCACAAGGCTTCAGTGTTTTGTTTCGCTCTGTCAGTGCTCTAGTTGCATGTGAAGGGAAATGAGAAGCAGAATTTTCCTCTGTGCGCTGAATCCTGCAGCCTGTGTGTCTGCACTCATCTGTCACTGCTTTACATACATGCAGTGACACCTCCAGTCTCGGTGGGCAGCCAGTGTCAGTGTGCTGCCCTGCTAAAGGCAGCCAGGCTGGGTACGCCTCTCCTCCAGGTACCCCTCGGGAGAGGCATTAGGACTCAGTGACAACATGACAGGCCTGCACACACACACATACACACACACACACACACACATACACACAAAGCCTGCCTCACACACATGAGCATGCTCAGGCCTCCTACACAACCCCCACACTCTCCCAAGGCAGAGCAGGGTGTTTTTTGCATAAAGCGCTGACTTAGCTCCACATAAATTTCGTCAGACACAAAATTATTTTTCACCCCCCCTGGCCTCCAAGCTACATAACTTTTGGAATGAATAATGGAAACAAAGAGGTAAAAGGCTTTTGGGAACATTAAAAATATGTGGGGGATGAAATGTCGTAAGGGTAGAAAATGGGGAAAAAAAGAAGAAGAAGAAAAAAAAAAACTACAGTGGGCCAGATCTTTAGTAGAAATTCAGCATTAATGGTCCGAGCAAGTGTTCAGTTGCTTTGCCACAGCATTAATGTCAAATACGAAATTCATAGGAAGACTTAATATTTTGTGACCAATCCCAAAACTGATTTATTTGATGACCGAAAATATCGGATGATATATTTTTACATTTTTACCTTTGATAAAAACAAAACAAAACAGTGCTTTAGTGACTCATATAACTGTCAGCTGCTAACTCTGAATTGTCAAATATGATTGATGATACAGGAATCAAAATGATGTTGGCATTGTTAAAAAACATATTGGACAGATGTCTCGATTTGATCAATATTTCAAACTCATATTTGAAGGTGGATTTGTTATACGCTGGAAGAGCAGAACGTTTAAGTGATGCTGTTCTACTGTGCTCTAAACACCTGGGTTTGATTATACTGCATTTTTAACCTACCAATAAGTACATTTCCCTGTAGTGCTAATCCTGGTCAATTTAGTCCCATTTTCTACATTTCATAAATGTTTATATATCAGCATCTGTATCAGTATCAGCAGATGTGCACCTCATATGTGTGCATCTCTATAAATAATCAATTCTCAACTGTTAGAATTTATTATTTAAATAAACAACAGAAACTTACAAACTATTAAATAATATAAATATTTTAACCCAAGGTACCTCATATTTTTCATTTTTCTCATCAGTTCTCATTTTTTCACATTTTTTTTGTTCTTATTACTATACTTAAGGTTGGTTTGAATACATTGTTAGTGTTTATTATTATTATTATTATTATTATTATTATTTAAACTATGGTTGTGTTTTATGTTCAAATGTACTAGTTCAGTGTGTACTGTTATAATATTGTTAAGTTTTATTATTGTGAGTTTGAATTTGCCACAACCATTGGCCAGTAATGATAAATCTGCAGAGCATCAATATCAACCAACCCATACATCGGCCGGGCTCTAATTCACGGTAATCTAGATCCTGGCCTCCACCTGCAACCTCTCTCTCTGGCCCTCAAGGGCCGAATGGAGCAGGTGAGCAGGAAGCCACGAAGCATGGCTCTTCTGGAGCTGCTATTTTGGATGGTGCAAAGTCAACATAACTCCCTAAGGTGTTCTGCTGATAATGAGCACAAAGGAGGCGTCAGCCCTCATAAACCTTGGGGATGATGCTGAACTCCTTATGAGAACACATTTTTTTTCCATTCCCTCTTTCTCTTTTAAATTAATCTAATTCCTTGTGGACACTTAAAGGAACAGTCATATAGGCCACATTCTAAACAAGTTTTTTTTTTATTGCTAGTTGCTTCTTAAAGGGGAAGACATTCTTCTACTTGGCATCTTTTAGGGTAGAAATGGACTGAATAATTAATACATTTTTGCGTATTAAAGATCACAGAGAAAACTATGCCCCTTTATTCTTTTTTTTCATAGGTTCGGTGGGTGACGAGGATCCCGAAAATTTTGCAAAAAAAAAAAAAAAAAAAGTTGTATTCCCTTCTCTTTGTCTTCATTTGTTTCATGAATTATGAACTACACTATTTAATGTTTAATGCCTCAGAGTCACCCTTAGTATTTGCACTGTTTAATGTTTATCACCCACAGTACGGTCTGTCTATCGCTTGCAGCCCCTCGGTTGCTACTGCTTAATTATTGTCCAGATCTCATGTAACATCATAAGCCTTTCATTTCTGAAGTACACACTTACCCAGCAAAAAAGTTCTACAGTATTAGAAAGTAATATCTAGAAATGATACCCTGGCCTAAATCTCTTTCATTTGGACTGAATTCTAGGAACACAATAAGAAAACATCACCCAAAAATATCAGGCCTGCAGAAAAAAAGAGAATGAATCTAATATAAGGATGGCAGTAAATAGATACAAGATCAATTGAAAATGAAAACTGCGACTAATAATGTTAAACGGCTCCTGTATTACCACTTAAGAAAAAAATGTTCAATAAAAATAATTTGAGTTGACGACCTGCTGGGTTGGCTGTGTTTATTTTGCATGTCATTAAATTCACAAAATCACTTGTACTTAATGCAGAACACTATAAGATTCACAGCAGCAGGTCTATAGTCCATCAGAGACAAAGGAGTGTTAATACTGTGACACCTACTACTCCCCAATATGATGTAAACTTAGGTGTGGAATTTTGCGGCAAAAGTTAGAGCACAATTTATATTTATTTGCCGATAACCTTTGAAAGGGCAACAATTTATTTGATATTTTTTCCCCCAATGTGTTAAATTCAGCAGTTGTGTTCTCTGTAGTGGATGTATTTATAATTTGACTTAAACATTTGCACAACACACACACACACAAACATACATATGCAAAAGTTTAGGGATCCTAGAAAATGGCAATAAAAAGTATTTTTTTCTGGTGCAGAAGGCATTCATTTATTCACAAAAGCATTTTCAAATAAATACAAATAATGTTAGTACAAGATGATGTGATTTTATGTGATGTCTCTGCTTCATCAATTCCAAGTCTTTTATCTTGGCAGCCCAGTAGATTTAGCAATTACCATCCAATAACTGGATAAGTCAAAACTGGATGGAATTTAACAAAAACACACATGGCTGGGTTTTCTTTAATTTTACATGGCGCTTTTACAAAATTACAAATTCTTTAACACAATTTGCTTAGGTGCCTCAGACTTTTGTACAATACAGTATATTTATATGGCAGACACACACACTTTTTTTTTCCATATCGGTCAAACCTAATACAGTGGTTTGTACCAGAATCTCATTAAGAGAAACCTTGAGGCTCATTTGAAATCAAATTGGCTTGACTTTTCAAACATGGAAACAGGGTCAGTTTTAGCACTTCTTTAAAAGAGGCGGAAAAGAAAGACAGGAGAGAAACAGGGGAAAGAGAAACGAGGAATGAGAGAGAGAGAGAGAGAGAGAGAGAGAGAGAGTGAGAGAGAGAAAGAGAGAGAGAGAGGAAA
>JBBPCZ010000002.1:17607153-17619653 GCA_037974445.1 Brycinus macrolepidotus
CACACACACACACACACACATATATATATATATATATATATATATATATATACAAGAAAAAATAAATACATTACAGATGTGATCTATAGTAATACAAACTAAACAGCTGATTCTCACAATCAACATGCACACAGTCAAACTCTCATGCACCAAAACCATTAACGCACTAAGGAAGCGTCAGTGAGGCCAGTTGTGTTGTGTGCGCAGTGGTGTGTGTTCCATAGGTGTATTTCCCCAAGGCTGCCTGGCCGCCTGCTCTAGCATGTCAACACGAGACACATCAAGCAAAGAGGGTGCTGAAAAGGGGAGGGGTCAGCATCTGTCATCAAGCACACCACAAAACTCAACATGAGGTTTCATGTCAACACTTACACACTCACACACACATACACGCATGCACACACACAAAATGGAAGTGAGTGGTGCTGTCATGTTGCTTCACATGCTGATAAAGCCAGGTCTGGGGTTAAATCAGGACTAAGCTTGACCTGAGCCAGCACCACAGCTGCTTTATCACACACGTTCTTCCGCTCGCTGTATTAAATAAGCAAGCTACAACCCACCGCATCCCACTACCAGTCCGACAGCACTCAACAAAACCACTACAAAAGCGCTGAAAGATCCAAACTAACATCCATTTAAAATATGTTTGACTCCTATTACGCGCTGTCAGATCCCAGCCGATCAGAGAACATTTGTGCACTTCGCAGAGCTTAAATTAGGCCACTAGGTCCCGCGCAGCTAATACCTACGAAAACCGATCATGCATCTGCTTTAATAGCTCAGGTATCATACGTCTAATGGCTTGCAGAAAGGAGAAAAAAAAAGGCTGCAGAAAAACACTTCAGCATAATAAAAATGCTCGTGCAAATGTAAATGTACATTTCTCTATTGATGGATCCTCAGGGCTGAAGAGGCGTGGAAAACACACTTGAGTCCAAGCCTGATGATTTTAATTGTGTGGTTAAATAACAGAATGCAAATGCTACCCATGTGCACTTTTTTTTTTTATTATCGCTTAAGACTAATATTCTTGCAGGGATTTTTAACCAGCACATGTAAGATTACATAGCTGGTTAACACTCTCCCACCTTCCACAATTACTCCAACAAGTACTTTTAAAGAAAAAAATGCATCTGCTCTGTTTAAAAAAAAAACAAACTCTATGGTAGTATGTTATACCAGTAGCATAACTGATGTCTGACCTTTTGCCATATCAAACAATTTAAGCCTGGCATATTAAAGACAGAGATCTGAGTAAGTGGCAGGAAATGTCAGAAAAATTGACGTATACCTTTCTCACAGCACGGTTTAAGTAAAGAGGATTATGCCTCTCGAATGCAGTCGTACAAGTGCGCGCTCGTGCATATTGCTTTCCGCACAGCTCTGCTCTGGACGCCTGACGGATGAAACAACGCGGCCAGGCTGAATAACACATGTGTTCACGTACAGTAAATAGTTCTGGTAACTTTTCTCCGCTCCCAGTAGAAGTGCAACAAGAATGCCTCTAACGTGGGCTGCAGGTGGGGGCTGCAGAGACAGGCAGCATCTACATCAAACTACATGATAATTACTAACAAAAGTGTATACAAAATTTTCGGACTCAAACAACACATACACACACCATCCCACACATTTACACACACACACACACACACACACACACACACAACCTATGTGTGGTGACTACAGTTAGGTCATTGCTAGAGCATATTTACAGCAAATTTAGAGTGTGTTCCTGTTTGTCTTCCTTCAAAACCCAAAATGTGTACGACTACAGGCCAGCATGCTTTGTTCCCTTTTTTTCTTGATATTTCATGCGTTAAACTGCACTGATAGACCACTTTAGAGAAGAAGTAAGAGTGTCAACACTACAGAATATTATACATCAGTATTATATATATATATATATATATATATATATGTGTGTGTGTGTGTGTGTGTGTGTATATAAATCTCTGACATGTTACTGTCTCCAAATAATCAGGAAGATGTTATATCAGAGTTATAACGCTGTTATAGTTTTATATAACAAAGTTATATAAAAATTGCATTCACTTTTCAGTAGTAAAACCTGCCTTCTGTGAAGCATTCAAACAGGTAGGCTATCTGTCACTGCGTTCACACACACACACACACACACACACACACACACGCCTTTTCATTACTGGAAACAATCATGCATTTCAAGCAACACTGAAAACTGCACGATGAAATAACACACACACACACACACACAAAATAAAAATATTAGAAGACGTACCATACACACCGGTGCTACTGATCATCTCTGCCACGCTAAAGCAAGGGAGGAAAGGGGGAAGCAGCAGAATGGGAGGAATTCCAAAGGTTGGCTTTTTCAATACGGCCACTTTTCCTCTCAGCTATCGCATTTCAGCGCGGAGGGGGGGGGCTTTTCGTCAGGTATTCATTTAACCTACATACATATAATTAAAGAGAAGGTAAAAAAGCAACAAAAAGCTCTTGGATAACGTGGAAGAGGAGAGAAACTCGTGGAGGCACGAAGGGAGAGAGAGGGAGTGGAGGAGGCGAGAGAGAGAGAGAGAGAGAGAGAGAGAGAGAGAGAGACGTGGTTGGGTGGGGGGGTTGCACATGACCACAACAGCAAGCTCATGTCAGTTTTTCTCCCACCGTGTGCTCCAAACTGCTTAGCAGAGATACAGCACGGGCTGCTGATTGCCTTTAAACTGACATAAAAATAATAATAATAATAATAATAAATAAACCCTCCACTCTCTGAACTCCTGCTCTCCCGGCATGATGTCCTCAGCTTTTTAAAAATAGCTCCAAGTCCTGCTGCCTGTCGTCTGCCCTTAAACAGCCGTGTAGCACAAAAATTAAATAAATAAACAAAACAGCAAAGCGCGTGTGTGCGTAAAGCAGGGAAACTTTTTTTTCCTTTCCTCCAGACAATATTGCACGAGTCGAGCTGCCTTTTTTGGCCAAGAAAGTTAGTTTGAAGCTGCCCCAGCCCAACCCAACCCCACCCCACCCCACCCCACCTCACTCTCACTTTTCCCCCCAGCGAAAGCCCCCTTCGTAAAGATGGATTGCAACACGAGCAGCGAGGTCAAACTTCACCTACCCGGCGCGGCTCACGCATTTTTACGCGCTCCGCAGAGCCCCGATTGCGCACGATCCGGAGAACAGGGCGACACGAGAAGAAAAAGAAGAAGAAAAGACACAAGCAGAGAGCTCTTCCTTCCTTAGTCCAGCAGCTCCCGTTGCTTTTTCTCTCTTCTCTCTCTCTCTCTGAAAACTGTTATTATGGTGGGGAGAGAGCCGGATTAACTCTTACCTGTGTGTGTGGCTGGCTGGCTGGGCTCAGGGCTTTAGGGCGACATCGATCCGCACAGGCTCGGCTGGTCGGGGCTCAGGCGCAGATGCTGGCGATTTGAAACCATTCCAAGTTAGAGAGGGGAAGACTGACCGCTGCCTCTGCCATGTTGGAATTTCAAACCCCAAACAGCTGCTGCACGAAGGAGCCAGCACACCCCGCACTGCGCATGCGCCCAGCCGAGGAGCCAAATTCAAAGCAGGGGCTGCACGGACGAGGCAGGGGTCAGTGCACCGAGGGGATCACACTCACACACACACCACGCTCCCCCCTAAACGCACCCTTGTGTTCAGTCGGTGAGTTAAGTGTTATCAGCAGAACCAGTTCTGGCTCTTTGTAAACTGTTCTTAGTTTTCAGTCTGCTGTGTATTAAATATGCACTCACTGGACACGTTATTAGAAACACCTACCTCGTAGTAACAGTCACTGACCATTTACCTTATAGATCCACTGTATTTGTTTACAATTATCTGTTGCACAGCTTCTAATTCATCCTCTGCCTGGTCATCATTGGTCACTTTCTAAACACAGGTGCAGATGTTATTTGTAGGGTAATTCATTCTCAACAGGCATGAACGATCTGACATCATAAGTGATGTGTTCTTTATAGCAGATATAAAAACTAACTGGGGGATTTTGCATTTTTAGCTATAAGTGGTATGAGCACTTATAGGGCCACCACGTATTTTATCGCTAGAATATCGCTTATGGCCCCCTGATTATCCTCAAACTAACTATACACTAACAAGGTGGGTCTATAAATGGCTGGTGAATGAATGTATTTTAGGATAAAAAAAGATGCTTTGATCTTTAATCAGATGTCTAATCTGTATTGATTGTCTCACTGTTTAGCTCTTTCACAAATTTATGAATAGCTTGTCAGCACTACTATCCACAGACAAGAATGTAATCTATAATAGCAATAGATTATATAGAAATACATGTTTTATTTACAGTGAAGCTGTGTGTGCACATGACTGCCACTTTGAGGCCACTTTAATGAGTAGAATTAGTCCGTTTATGGTTTTCATAGGTGTTTACATTTACATCTAATCACAAACTGTAATACTCCGTCCTGCCTAGACATATATCCTTGCTCTAACAGTCATGGAGAAAAGATCAAACATCAGAACAGGTCATACTCCACACATCTCTCTGTCTGTTCTTGCAGAGGATCCCGGTGTTGTGTTCTCCGCCACACCTCTATCAGAGGACAGAGGGGATTGGGTATGTGAGTTTAGATACATGCTGTGACGAGCGTCACCCATGTTCCCTTGTGCCTTTTCCACGCTATATGCCGGAGCCTTGGAGTGATGCATTGATCCGGCCCTGAGCACTCCCCAGTGAGCTCACTGGCCATTTCCAGCACAGCCTTCAACCCCTGAGAGAATTCTTGCCCACTGGGCACCCACCTCCGCTCAACTCGGCCTCCCTAACAAATGACCACAAGCTTCACTCCAAGGTAATAATTACCATCCTGGTCCTGACTATGTCCCGCTGCTGCAGCAGCCAGACCCTCGTCTCGTCTGTCTTTCCCTGCTGTAGCTAATCTTGATTTAATTGAGTCCCACCCCAGCTCACTTTTTTTGGCAGAGAGGAGTGTTCATTGTACTGGAACAATGTGGATGTGGTGATCAGAAGAGAAGGTGTAATAGAGGGGGATAGTGAAATGTAATCGACAACAAGCAGTAAACTAGACTGTACAAGAGGGAGTGTAAAGAGGAGGGGGCTGAGAGAGAAGGAAATAAAACAGCGAGGAACGGAAAGAACGATAAAGGATGAGAAAGACAGACTGAGATATGTAAAGAAAGAAAAAGAGAGAGAAACAGAGGTAGAGGTCAATAAAAACAGAGAGAGAGGAAGAGATTTAAAAAAAGGGGAAAGACAGAGAAAGATGGAATGAGAGAGAACGGTGAGAGAGAGAGTGAAGGAAATGAAAGAGAAAATGTGACATGTAAGGAAGAGAGAGGGAGGGAGAGATAGAAAGGGAGGAGGAAAAAGAGAGAGAGAGAGAATGAGGGTTGGAAGGAAAGTGAGAGGGAGAAAGATGAAGAGACTGAAGGTATTAAAAAGAGAGATTGAGAGATGGTAGGAAAGGGAGAGAGAGAGGAAATAAAGAAAGAGATAAGAGAGAAAGAAAGGAAAATATCAAAGGAAATAGACAGAATGTGGCCTGTAAAGAGAGAAAGGTAAAAAGGAGAGAGCTAAAAAAGATAGTAAGAGAAATAGAGTGAAGTAAATAACAGAGAAAGCAGAACATTTAAGAACTGGAGAAATAAAGAGGAGGAGAAGGAAATGAAAGGTAAAAGGGGAGAGAAAAAAGAGAGTAATAGACAGACAGACAGATAGATAGATAGATTGATAGACAGATAGATATGATAGTAATGAAGGAGGGGAGGGACAGAGCGAGAGGAATAAACAAGAGTGTAGTAAAAAGGAAGAGGCTGAAAATTATTAAGGGACAAGAGAAAAGAGACAGAGACAAAGAGGAAAAAGATAGAAAAAGAGAAGGCAAGGAATGTAAAGAGAAGCAGAAAAGATGGAGGAAGAGCAAGAAGCAGAGAGAGGGAGAGAGAAGGAAATAAAAACAGAAATGTAATGAACAAGAATGAGAGGTTGAGAGAGACAGAGAGGGAGAAAGATAAAAATAGAGAGAGAGAGAGATGGAAGAGACACAGTAAGATGATAATAAAGAGAGAGTGAAAGATGTAAAGAAAAGGTGAGAGAGAGAAAAGATTGAGAGAGAAATAGAGGGAGACAGAGAAAGAGAGCGAGAGAGAGAGGGAGGACAACCAGAGCGGTAGATGTAATCAGGGCAGTTATTAATCTCCTGGTTGAGGTGTTGGAAGAGGAGGAAAATGCTGCTCATCAGTGCTGGAATTGCTGTACCTGCGTGCAGCGCAGCCGCAGTGCTGGAGAAATGCAGGAGCGGCCGGCCGGCTGTCTGCTGCCTCCAACCATCACTCTGAGGACAAGAGGTCAGCGAGAAAACAACCGCTGTGTAGTCTGCAGCCCGAGCCGCCGCCATTGTCTCGCCACCACATATGAGAAAGTTCTCCCCGTGCCTTTTGTCCTTGTGTCAGCAGGCAGGACATTCTAAATTATTTTGCTCAGCTGCCTCCCTGAACTCTTGCTACGGCACGTCAACACACACATCATCCGGACACACACACACACACGCGCGCGCACGCACACTCATATTTCGATGCTCTGTGTGTATGTATGTGTGTGTGTGCACGTCTGCTGTGTCCTACCGTCCACCACAAACCTTCACACACACACACGCAAATACACAGCTTATGTTTATGTGTGAAGTTATTCTTATTCCTTTTGTCTGCTTGTCCAAAACACCTCTAGCCAAAGTAAATAAATAAATAAATAAATAAATAAATAAATAAATAAATGACAAAAAAATGGAGAGGCTGGAAATTGATATTTACAACATGCAGCAAATCTAAATTCAGTGACCAAAAATAATTGAAATAAACGGAAACAATTAACTGTACTTTGCTGAAATTTACATTCCGATTTTCACACGATGGAAACGTAATAAAGCAGGAAACGTGAATGTTAAACACTGGCTGTTTGCTCTTGAGTTGCATGCCAGACTCCAAAGCTGTGATTAAGAACAGCATTTATCTAAATGGATTTCAACTGATTAACCAGTTAAGCAGTAATGATCGGGGGGCTGTGTACACGCCGCATCAGACTCTAATTTGATAGGAATGTGTTGCCATGGTTGTTCTCTCAGTCCCCCCCACCTCCCCCCCAACCCCCCCATGCTGAAACTGTCCGTTTCCTCAGGAACAAGGTTAGGGGTTTACCCAGTCACGTGACATGCTGTTTTTTAACCTTCTGCCTGCAGACTCCTCTGTCATCTCCCATCACTTCATCCAGGCTTGGACTGGGGTCTTTTTTTCCGCGGTGGAAAACACATGCTTTGGAGAAAAAGCTAAGCAACGTCTGCTCACAAAGCTTGACGTGTGATTTGTGATGTTTAATCTAATTCGTTCCAATGTAGTGTCTAATGCGTTAGATCAGTGCCCCATGGAGGAAATAAAGCTCGCCTTGTTCTTCATTCAGACTGAAAACGCTTTGATTCTCTATCGTTCTCCCTTTGAATCAAACATCAAATGTATTTTAATTGTGCAACAGGCCTGGATTTGATTCTGCTGTCACACAGATCAGATATATAGTTTAATATGTAAAGGATGCACCATTATGAGCAAGATAGGAGCGGGTGGATGCTTTTCTGCTGATTTTCCTTTTTGTTTTATCAGGAGTGTTTTAGTGATGCAACAGCCTGGTCTAATCCCAAGGACTATAAAAGCAACAGTATGTTGAGAAAAAAAATTGGTCTGAATATATATACATATATGTATGTATGTATATATATATATATATGTATAATTATTATTATTATATTACATTATATATTATATTATATTAAATCATCAGCAATAAACTTGAATCACATTAATCACATTAATTTAAAAAGTGTATGTAAATGCTAGTGGTCTGGTGTTAAATACAACAGTGTACATACATGCTTTTTATTTATTTATTTGTTCGTTTGTTTATTGCTGTTTGGTTCATTTTTACCCTTCAGTGTCTATTCAGTGGAAGACACATTTTCATATTACTCATTCTGGAAATAAAATATTAATCTATTGGTCTCCAGGGTAACATCCAGTTTTATATCACTCAGATTTTGTAGGCAGTAATTGGAGACGTAGCCGCTTCGTATCCAAGAGGTAAAAACAGTCATAACATTTTATGCCCCAAAACAATGCGAGAGCTTCAGCGCCGTTATGTTCTGACACATCTGTATAAATAACGCGGGAGCAAACAGCCAAGGTCCATTAATAGAAATAAAGGAAACACCAATAGTGACAATCCGCAAGGCGGAGGCTGTGGCTCCTTTAGAGTCCAGCGGTAAGACTTAGCAATTGCTGAAGAATAGGCTTAAAGGAGGAATAAAAGGTGAGCAACAAAAGAGGAGAGGAAGAAAGAAAGTGAGAGAGAGAGAAAGAGAAAAATAGAGAGTGAAGGGCAGTGAGAGAAGAAACAGAGAGGGACAGAGAGAGAGAGAGAGAGAAATGAAAGGTTTGGTTTCACATTCTATGATGATGTGTAGCCAAGTCCCTTTATGGTCTGAGGCTAACATCCTAATGGGGACAAGCTCGAAGTGAATGGAGCCCACCGAGGATAAGCTACTAAATCTTGCAATAAAAGCAATGTGATTTACAGTAAATTCCAGGCGGCTGACAGCGGCAGAGCTGAGGGCATAAACAGGCCTTTCAGCACGGCTCCTTCCCCTCGCCTCTCTCTGCTGAGAACAACAATCGCGCAGCCAGGCAGCCTGGCTCACCAGCAATGACTTTGATAAATAACCAGGAAGTCCCACTGTTGGCTTAAAACTAGAAGTTGTTCAGTTGCAATTCTGCATTTGTCCTCCTTTAATGGGTATGGAAGTGGCTTTAGCTGTAATCTGGCATTGATTGATTAGGTCTCACTATAGCTCCCACTCTCTCATCCTGGCTTTGCTCGGCGGGGTGGGCAGTCGGCCGCAGCTGGGCTCCTGGCTGTATTAGGGCCCTGCACAGCTTATTTACCTGCAACACAAACACAGTTAATTCCACTTGGGTGGACGGACGCGGCAGCGGACTCCAATAAAACGAGAAACAAGAAGTGACATGTTCTTGTTGGTGCTGAAGACATCCAGTGAGGGGATGGGAAATAAAGCATGGATTCATAAAGCTGGGAGAGGTCTGGAGAGGAAGAGTGTCTAAAGTTTAACAGTTTATACTCAGCCCACACACACAGAAATACAGAGCAGCCATTAAAGTCGTCCACTGGAACTCAATTTGGGGTCACGCAGGACATCATTTTCTCACCAACCCTGCTTGGACTAATATTAAAAGTTCCAAAATTTCTGCATAATGTAATCTTTAAGATGTAAACAGATTCAATCAGAGTGGTTTGATATGAAATGTGACATTCCAGAGCAACTTACCAAATTGCATTGTTCACAGTGGTGGTGATAGGAACCAGGCATCCGATACATTTACTGTCCCTAAAATCTGCCCTGCAGAAAGTTATCAATGTTTATGAATACAGCCTGAATTTTACTGTAGTTTTAGATAAAGTTTTGCCCTGAAACATTTTAAAAGCCATTCACTACGGAAGTATACATGCAGGGTGTTGTAAGGACAAATATTTTCCAAAGGAGACATACCCAAGGTCATTTGGACAGTGAATAAAATAGCTATATTTGTATTCTAGACATCATCATTCCTGGTTCCTATTAACGCCACTGCAAAGAAATCTCGGTGAGTTTCTCTATACTAAACCATTTCACATAAAAACTAAGAATGACTTTGTTTCCGTCTCATCAACTAAATCATGTTGAAATTTGAGGAATCTGTGGACCTTCCAACAGCTTTCTGCTATGCTAAACCCCTCAAAGAAGCTCTAGCTTAAACCTTCATTGGGTATTTAAGTTTCTCTCTGTAAGAGAATTCTTTTTGTAGTCAGGTTTCATTAAGGTCAGGTATTCTTTCTTTATGGGTGTCTGACCCATAAAACAAGTACAGTTTGCTACAGTAGACTTGATCTGATATGACAATCTGTAGTACCTGTAGAACTTGTCATTTTTATATTGTATTTATAATAATTATTTGTTTTATTTGTTAACCTCTGAACCTTTTATTACACATTACACTTTTATGACTTATAACTTGTCAAAATAATAATGTAAGGGCAAAATCATGAAAAAAACCTAATTTTCCCAGCTCTTTTTGAAATAAAATAATGTATCCCATTAAAAACTTTCCAAAAATATTGATCACTCCCATTCAAGCAGCAAAAACAGCCTGTCTTGAATTCACTGTTTTAGTGACGTAGTGAAAACCAATCCATTTACTGCCTACTGAGTCTACAGCAGTTTAGCCCTGCTTATTCACACAAAAGCTGTAAGGAATGTTTCAGTCCAGACTTCTTTTTGAATGAGGCACAATACATCAGCTGAAAGGGAAATCATTTAAGTATTTAAGTATATTAACTTTATAGGCACAGTCCAAAACTGCCTGTTTTATTGTGTTGGATAAAAAGTGACTGGTGACTTTAGAATTAACCAAGGCAATCTTTGTCCATAAAACTGCATAAACTTCTTAAGTGCACCTCAGACAAGAAAAGGGTATAAGTATAGACCAGTTTGCACTGTAGTCCTTGCAATTCTGAATAATATACCTTAGGACTTCATGAGCCTGGTATTTTAAAGGTTTAAGTGTGTCATTTGGGAATTTAAACCTTTACTATAGTGACAATCACATCCATAATTCTTTCAATATATCAATGTTCTCTTTTCAACGTTTGCATGATTCCTGAGGCTGCAAAGTGTCTTTGTTGGGGGAAAAAGAAAGTAAAGAGCTTTTACACGTATGAACATTGGCATCCTAAACCCCATAACCTCATCAAGAATTCTTTAATAGGTCTTACTCTTTAGTGTAGCCTTAGGACCTCAGTGGCCCTTTACTTTAGGCATTTCATTGTCCACACAGAATGACCCATTCTCTATTTGCCCACAGAACCTGCCTGAACACACTGGAGTTCTCTATTTTACGCCACGCTCACACTTCTATGTCAGGTATCATACATTCTGATAATGATTGAATCTAAATAACACAAAGCAATGACCATAAAGAGAACAAGACTTCTGGATGATGTCGGTTATAATGAAACAGCGCTGTTTATTTTGAATGAGGCACAGGAGGTTGGAAATGCAATTTAGACAGAAAGCTGGATATTGATTATGTTTTACCAGCAGATCCATTTTAATTAAATATTAAATAAGAATGTGGGGACATGGGCGCTACAAGTTGTTTTCAGTTGATCATCAAGCGTCTTCTCAGAAATCATAATCGGCGTGGACGAGCTATTCTTTAATCAAGTATTTAAATCAGGCTTGGGTTGAAATGCAATTCATTTGACATGCAAAGAATACTCTAGTTATTTTTAACAGGAGGTCTGGCCATGAAATTCGTGTATGAATTTTAATGGAGACACTTAAATGGTAATTATTCTACTCCGGCTCAAATGCAGGTAACAAATGGAATTCAATCAGTGGCCGTGCATAATGACCGTCATTAGGAGAAAGAAAATAATAATGACATCCTATCTGCATTAGAGTCGTATGCTCTCCACACCCCGATCCCATAGCCATTATTGATCGCCATGGAGATAAGCAATTGTCACTTTCCCACAGCATCGAGCATGAATGTTAAATACAGCAGGACATATTTTTTCTTGTGTTTTAACAGCGTGATCATTTCACAGAGGATTTTCAGTTTAAAGCATGTGAAATGTCCATGGTGAACTATTTGAAGTGGCTACATGTTTTGCCCATTACTGAAAAAAGAAAATAGTATTGTACACGCTCATTTTTTAATTGCCAAACACACAAGAAGGTTAAGACTTTAGAAGCTCATTTAAAGACATGCAAAGTGAACCCTGGTTCCCATGTCTTTGGGCAGTGATGGTTTTGTTTTTTGGCTTGTGGTTCTCCTAGCATTTTGAATTGCATCCGTCTGGCTTCCAACGAAACGTGGCTTTGGAAAAGTCGATATTTCACATGAGCAGAGTTTGTATATATTATTGTGAAATCTAATGATATACACTGCTCTCGGCTCTTCAGCTGAGGCCTAAGAAGTTCATTTGAAAGGCAATGTGATAATGGAGAGGAAGCTGGTATGTCATTTCTGATAAAGGTACAGAAATGTAATTTAAAATCCACTCAGGCCAACTATGCAGTAACGAATGTAAAATATTACAACAAATATTCATTTTGCAAAATGCATTGAACCAAGGATTGATTTGTTACCAGTTTTCCAAGCCTGGGCAGTATTGAAAGATGAAATAGAAAAACAATATTCTGCAGATTAGCTTCATGTTTTGAAGCAGCGTAAATCTGCATAATGTAATTTTAAGATGTAACCTATTGAAGTTTATTGAAGTTCCGAAACTTTCATAAGCGATACAAAAGTGCTTGTTATTGAGGCCTTTTCTAAGTGGTCAGTGTAAAGTTATCGTAATTGCACGTCAGGCTGCTGCTGGGGAAGGTGAAGGACAATGGTGTTGAGTG
>JBBPCZ010000002.1:17622153-17624587 GCA_037974445.1 Brycinus macrolepidotus
TCTCATTATGAAAGTTATTCAATTCAATGTATATACGATTCTCAGTATGAACCTCATGAACTGTATTCACCAACCTTTAGTCAGCCACCGGTCCATCTGTTGAATTCCACATGTCCTCCTCTAATCAGAGTGAACTGAGTAAACTGGAGACTATTGAAACTTAACAGAAAACTGGAGACTGTTGGAACTAAACTGTTCCTCCAGCTCTTATTCTTGCAATTGATTGGTGCATGTATCATATGAAAAAATGGACTATAGATAGAGAGAGTTTCACCTGCAGGACCTTACTCTAATACACCTATTACATATATGTTCACTCACTCAATATATTGAGTGCTCGGCTCAGGCTGGGCCTATAGAAATCATATGTTTTTCAATGTCAGAGCAACAAAGTAGCACAACCTCTCCTTCTCCAGGTATTTTGCATTATAGATCTGGAGAATAGTTTAGAGATGCTTGAGATGCTGCAAAATAAGTCACAGGTGCCTTGTGGTTCCAGTGTGTACACAATGAAATGGATCAGACAGACAAACAAACAAACAGATGTGACCATTTGATCTGAAAATGCTCCTGTTTTTTGCCACACTGGATTTCCTCACATAATTCCTGTACTTCCTGCTCACCATTTCCTCCCTTTCTCTCTACACTATCACACACACACACACACACGCACACACACACACACACACACACACACACACACACACACATTTGTTTTTATACAGATGTTTGAAAAAACTGGAGCACCCCTCATAAAACCATACATTTTAAGTTAACATCATCTCTGCACATGCCTTAAATATGATGTATTTCTGCAAAATGCACATTATTGTTTATCTGCTGAATTTAACATACTGGAAAAAGATTTCATAAAATGTGGCATGTGCATAAGTTTGGAAACCCTTTCAACCAGTACTTGGTAAGACCCACTTTAGCTGATATCACAGCTTCCAAACACATTCTCGTGGCCAGCTAACATGCTTTCTACTGTTGATTTGTTATTTACTATTTGTTGATTTTTACTTGGCACCGTGGGTAGCACTGCTGCCTCACACCTCCAAGGTTGGGGGTTCAAATCCGGGTCCTGGCCTTGTGTGTGTGAAGTTTGCATGTTCTCCTCGTGGTGGCGTGGGTTTCCTCCGGGGTCTCCGGGTTTCTCCCACAGTCTAAAGACATCCACGTCAGGTGAACTGGGGATTCTAAATAGACCGTAGGTGTGAGTGTGTGAGTGAATGATGTTTGTGTGTGTGTCTGTGCCCTGCAGTGGGCTGGTGCCCCGCCCAGGGTGAGTCCCTGCCTCCCGCCCTTAGTCCCTGGTATAGGCCCCGGGTACCTAGTAAGGATTAAGCGGTTACAGAAAATGAATTACTGATTTTTACTTTTCCTTGCAGTACAGATATTCATACGTTGACTTGCACACATAGCATGTTATTGATCTTATTACAGATATTCAATAATATTCTGAAAGTCTGGGGACAGTGATGTCTAATGATGCCCTATGACATAATTTGCGACAATTTTTTTTTTTTTTTTTGATGTTTTAATATAATAATATAAATGATTTCCCACAATGCAGATTTCCCACTTGTGGGACTAGTAAAGGATTATCTTATCTTATCTTATCTTACCTTAACTTATCTTATCTTATCTTATCTTATCTTATTAAAATTTGCAAAAATATGCCATATTTAAGCTTGTTCCAGATGTTAACTTCATAACTTCTTTTCACCTAAACAGAACCTTGTAACTCCATTTTTCCTAGTTGTTCTTCACGCTGTGTCATGGATTTCATGGATGGAAATATAAAAAAAATGCTAAGAGCTTGTTAACTATCCAAAGCAATTTCCATTCCCTAACTACAGGGGACAGTCTCCCTGGAGCAACTTGGGATTAAGGGTCTTGTTCAGGAACCCAGTGGTGGGATGCTGAAGGTAGGATTCAAGCCCATGACCTCTTGGTCCAGAGGCAAGTATCCTACCCACTAGACCACCACCACCACCCCTTTTCTTACTCCTTTGTAGAGATATGAGGTTTTGTTTGGACAGTGTCAGTATGTAAGTATGTATATGTGATGAGAATTTTGTAAACCTAACCCTAAACCTAAACCTAGAAAAGGAAACCTAAAAAAAAGGAAATAAAGAAATGGTTTTACCTTTCCTTTAAACACACACACACACACACGCACACACACAAACACACACACGCACACACACACGCAGGCACACACACACAGACATATCATTGCAGGCGATGGGCTCTTCTGTGTTTACTCACTCCAAACCAAATGATCTCTCTGCAGCGCTGCCACTTCAGATGTGAAATGGAATTTGCTGCTCTGTTCTATTCGGTCTTCATTTCTCTCTCTCTCTCTCTCTCTCTCTCTCTCTCTCTCTCTCACATACACACACACACACACACACACACACACACCAAC
>JBBPCZ010000002.1:17631529-17642182 GCA_037974445.1 Brycinus macrolepidotus
AACAGATCCGATCTGTGTCACATATGAGCAAAAAATCAGAATTGGGTCACATTTAACTGACAGTGTAAACGAGGCCTAAGTGAGTCCTGCAGTTCCATGGCATCAAAAATGGCTTTGCAACCATTTCCAGACTGATATATCAGTCTTCAACAACTTGTTTTATATGTATTATATTATTTCATATTTATAGACTGATATATAAAAAAATATATTCTTTCTCATCTATTAAGCAAATTCTTTTGATCATGGCATAGTGTGTTGCTTGCTGAGACCTTTTAGCCTATGTAACATTGCTGGATAGCTTTTATATAAGTGATGTTTATATTCAGTTGGGCTGGCAGTAATCAAGCCTGGAAGTGTTTAGTCTAATTGACCCCAATTATCAACTGCATTTGGTTAATTGGTTAATTAAGTAACAGTGTGATTACATTTAAGACCAGCATGGTTCTTTTGAAGATCAGTTGGTGCTGAATGAAAACAAAGAGTCCTTATAGTTCTAAAGGTAAAATGACAAACAGGTCAAGCACACTCTCCAGAACATGCCAGCATGACCTCCGCAGGATTACCACAAGATCCAAACCGCCAGAAAGCCCTGGCAACAGAAAAAACATATCACAGTTTGTTAAAACAGGAACTAATAATGGAAACATGAGGTAAAGATTAGCCTCTACCAGAATGATAGAAAGAGGGAAGTGTGAATAAAAAAAACATTGCTTATGATGCATCTTGCCGGTGGCATGGACATAAACGGCTGCCAGTGAAACACATTTATTGATGATGTGCCTGGTGACAGAAGCAGCTCTTCTTAAAGAGTACAGAAGCATGATAACTACTGAGATCATTGGAAAGACTCCCGTCTTGCAAACATACTTGAAACATATTACCATAACAAAAACATAAACATAATACTTGAACACTGGGACCAGATGGACAGTGGTGTGAGTAGTACAATCACTTAAAACAGTATTCACATGTTGCATCAAACTGTTTAATTTCAAAAAAGAAAAGAACATTTTTTCTCAGATGATATGGGATATGGGTCCTTTATTGTCACAGTCATTGTTTCATTCCAAAACCAATGTGCTGCACTAGAGAGCCAAAGAAACAAAAAAAAACCTGCTGTCCAATTCCTTATGGACCACACAAGGTAGACCCGCACTACTACTACTACTACACACACACACACACACACACACACACACACATTCAGAGAGATTTATAACCAACAGATTTTTAGAATCCGAATGTGGTGAAAACCATTCTTTTCTTCCTTAAATATGCAGCATCCAGCACTGCAAACCTGCTCTGTCAGATCCGCTCGGAACCTCAGTGATCACACTGTGCTCTGCTGAGAGCCAGGGGGCATTTAGTGCTGACTGAAGATGACAATTTGTGTGTGAGTGTATGTGTGTGTATGCCAGGAAACCCGTGTGTACCTGCTTTGACACACCGACACTCCGCCTGGGGAAAGCTAACGGAACTGCCATCAAAGCCAGCAGACACAATACACAGGCTAAGCCAGACAGCACACTCATCTGCACTGAAGAACAGAGGGAAGAACAGAGAGAGAGAGAGAGAGGGAGAGAGAGAGAGAGAGAGAAAGAGAGAGAAAGAGAGAGAGAGAGGGGAATAAACCCTGAAGCAGAACACAGAAGCTAGCCTGAAGGCCATGATCATGCGACATAGTTTGATTGTTCACTGAAATTGTTTTGTCAGAAGAGGACAGTGACAGATTAAAGGAGCATTTTGATGGGTGAGGAGGAAGCAAGGTATGTAGTAGTGGGCGGTAAGATTTTTTATCATCGTGTAGTTCAAATTCCAGATGGTTTTGGTATACTGTTAAAAATAAAGGTGCCAAAAAAGTTCTTTGCACAATGATATAGAAAATCATCTCCTTCCCTAAAGAGCCTTCACTGAATGGCTGTTTGGACAATAATTTTTTGCAAATGAGATATAGTTCTTTGGGACCGCAAACGGCTTCCAACAGTATATGTATATAAAACCTATTTTGATGACTCCCAGTGGCTTAATATGTTGAAGTAACTGAAAAAAAAAATTAATTGTGAAAATAATAAAAAGGCATTTGAACAATACACACATATAGATGATTTTTAACTCTTAACTGTTAATGCATAAGCACACAGAAGCTTCTCTGGGCTCAATAAAAACGTGTTGTTACATGTTCAACGTTACAGTCATTCACACTATCAGCATTAGCTGAAAAACTAGCGAATCTCTTGGCTTGTTGTGAGGACCAGGTCCCGAAGCCGGGGTGCCGTTTGATACAGATGGCTGAGGGAAGCAGCTCCATGGGCAAGCAGGCTTGTGTCTATGCTAGGCTAATGGCTAAGCCCAACCGCTAATGGCTGTTCCTTCCGCTCTCTTATATCTGCTGCTTCCACCACAAACTGGACCTCAGACTGCAGTTTACATTTTGCCTTACGCACCGGGAGGTGAGGGACTGCTGTGTGCTGGATTTTCATTCTGACTTAGCTATTCAACTAAGCAGGCTAAGCAGTGAGTGTTTACACTGTTTGTATGTTGCATTATCTGTGATAATTCATAGCATACCAGTATAAAGGTTTTGACAAAACTCATAACTTAAGAGATATTTCAACCGATATACCATCCACCAAATGGGTTTAACAGATTTTTAAGAAAAATGTATATGTTCTGCAGACAAAGAAAGAGAGAATAAAGAAGAATTTTTAGAACAAACAATTATCACATTGCATGTAGTCTAATGAGTCAGTTAACTGTGGTTCTGTCAATATGCTTTAGCTATATAAATTAATGAATTCCTTCCTTTCACTGGGGGAGTATGTCTTGCCTAAAGCTTAAGAGTAATGGTGGCCTGCAGGCATTTACTCGCTGTTATTTCGTAGTCTCTTTCTGTCACACACACACACACACACACAGCACAGCACAGCTTTCCCCCAATGCTATTGGCACATTTCCAACAAGTAGCTCTCCAGGGAGATGCAATGCTACAGTGCTTCCATAATTAAGCCATTGGCAAACAAAGAAATAGTCAGCTAAATGCTTCCTGGAGAAGAATCATAACATATCTGCTGGGATTTACCGTAGGTGATTTTTTTTTAACATCTCAACAAACTAATTGGTTCCCCTGTCTATTGTTTGTCATACACAGAGATATGAAAGCACTCTAACTCAGAAGCGCTCATCCAAAAAGAAAAAAAAAACTGATTTTAGACACACTCAGGTCAGAGGATTCTTTCTCTCTCACTCATTCTCTCTGTCATACATACACTCACACACACACACACACACACACACACATACACATGCTGTCATTTGGCAATTAGGGGAGACTGATATGTCTCATTTGAGCCAAACACCTGTCCATTGTCAGTGTAAGACCACAGGTATGACACTGGAATTTCAATTGGCCGGTGTGTATGGATGCATCTCATAAACAGAGATGACTGTCAATGAATTATTCGTCTGCTCACTTTAGTCTTGTGAGTGTAAACAGCAATCCAGGTTAAAGCTGAACATTTGTGTTTGGCATAAAACATTTTCATGTCAAATTCAGGAGTGGTAAAAGTCTGTACGTTTTCTTTCTTGTTTGCTGTCAATCTCTAATATGCCTGAAGTCTTCTTCTAAACATTCATTCACATGTCATAAGATGTAATTCTGGCATGCTGAGGGGTGGATAAAAGTTTTATGGAGGCTGTGGAATGATTTCATTGAATCAAGGCTGTCGTGGTCAAGCATCGGCACATGCAGAAAATCACTTGAATTTCACTTCAACTTTCTGCGCTGCGTTCTCACATACATTCTACTATACAAGCGGACAAGTTTCTTTTCAGACAAGGGCTATCTATAGTGTCAAACAGGACCTGTCTATAATTACCTCTTTATGTAGTGGACTGTTTTATTTTCATGACAGAATTTAAAACCGTCATGTAGAGAGTAGGCCTGAGAGCGAGAAAGAAGGAGGAAGCAAGTGAATAAAGCGAGAGACTGGGAGAGAGAGAGAGAAAGAGAGTTTATTTATTATAAAGAGAGGAAAGAGTGTTTCGGTGCTACCCAGAGTATAAAGAGAAGCCTGTGAGTAAGAACCTGCAATAGTACGGAGACTAGCATTCATGGGAAGTGCTGGTTCCATTAGATGCAGTCACACAGTGCATGATGTGTCCATTGCATTGTATTCAGGGGGTGTGATGTGGTGAAAGTTGAGCTGAGCTGCAAATTAATCCAGCCAAAATGATGATCAGTCAAGAATCAGCTGCCTTTTGCATGGTAAGTGCCTGCAGCTCAAAACAAAAACGGAAAAACCATTTGTTCCATATCACAAACATATCATAATACAGCAATATTTGCTTTTTTTGTGGGTTTTTTTGTGTGTTTTTTTTTAATTGTTATCTTCCCACCCCACCCCCAAATGTAATGCACTATGTACAAATTAAAATATTCTTCCCAGCCCCAAATGTAATGCACTATGTACAAATTAAAATATTCTTCCCAGCCCCCATAGTATATTACGTCGAAAAAGTGCATAGTTCCACACTGGACAAAAAGTGCATGATTGGCTTTTTGAAACCAGAATTTTATTTCATTGCAGAGCTTAAATAGCACACAGCACATGGAGTAAGGAACCATTTGAGATTTACCCTGGGTTTACTGCTAAAACACAGCTATTTTAATCACACAGAAAATACTTTAATAATGATCCTTTTATGATTAATTGATGATTTTTTTAATGGAGCAGTGACTCAACACGTTAATACACAATTCAGTTATGGTGAAGTGTGTGTATACCCAGGATTTTATGCCGGCTTTGAACCCAGTGAATTTCACTATGTACTGTACTTCACCATCTCGTACCTTCGTTTTTATGGGATAGTAGCCTTATCTCATATCAACACTAATATTTTGCACTAAACAGAAATTAGAGTGGTAAATCACATCGTACCTAGGTTAGAAGATAGCTATATTACAAGCTGAATTTATCAGTTTAACATGATAACACTGTTCTCAATAAGGGCAAATCACAAATAGAAATCAGGAAACAAATAAAATTCTGGACACGCGGTTCACGTTTCACACTGCAGCAGCCTCTGATGGCTCCGTCTCCTCCTCTGAGTGTGCAATGCAAGCAGTGTGTAACGTTCTTCACTTCAGTTGTGGTGGTTCAGGTACATAATCCGAGTTAACAGTACACTAAATCCAGTTTCATTTCCAAGGGAACACTATGCTAGTACTTGATTTGAGACACAGAGCGAGTGGGACTCCTACAGCAGTGAATGAGTTAGACGGAGTGAGACTCCAGCAGGACTGTGAGGAGAGAGACTCCTGTGCTCCATGTGAGAGTGTACTGAGAACGGCTCTTCAGCCATTACATAATCAATTGTATCTGTAGTACAATCCTTCTCCAAAAGGCTCTCATTACACAGAGCTACTCTGGAGTATGAAAAGGGGTTCAAAGTGCACAACACTCCACAGCTAGAAGCTAATCTTGAAATTTGCTGCTGAAAGAAGTGATGGAATAACGGTTCTATTTTTATAAATTAGAGTTCCTTCTCTTCCTCTCTCTCTCTCTCTCTCTCTCTCTCTCTCTCTCTCTCTCCTGCTCTCTCTCTAGTCTTACATTATAGATTGTACTATTTTTACTGTTAATTTCTCAGTTGTGGCATTAATATGTCTCTTTGTACCACCAGTATTTTCCTCTGTTAACAATATAGACAAAACCAAATACACTTTAATGCATTCCGTATGAAGGTTCAGCAGCATTTCATAGATATTTAAATTTAAAACTTGCTACAATTAATGATACACACATTTTCAAGCTTGATAGAATTTTGATTCCAAGGTAAGAATTCAGGTATAGTTTGAACATTTTATGATACTGAACAGAGCATTCATTAAATACCACAGATATTGGGTTCATGCTTTGTGTTTATGCATGTCCATGTGTTAATGCTTATTTACTATTTTTGAAAGAGTCTTTTGGTATTTATGAAACACATATAGAGCCTACAATAACTGCAATGCAGTAAATGGGAGACTATGTATTAAAAGGGCTATAATGATTCTTGTAAATTATCTGGATTTTGACGTTTTGAACTGTTTACAGGGAAATTATTGTACATGCTGTCCGTAGTGACATTGGAGGATAATCTACAAGCTGATTAATGTATAAAGTAGCTAAATGTTTCTGAATAAAGCTGTGTTCTATGAGTGAGGGAACTTCAGTAATAAAAGAAAGGGTCAGCATAGCAACATGCATAGGCAACCAAAAAAGTGCAGCTATCCAGCTGTCTGCAGGTCTGTCTGGATTTGTGATTTAAGTGAGGAGAAAAAATACATAATGCACCATAACAGTCACAATGCTGAGCGTGTAATGTATATGGAGTTAGTTACATCTGTTTCTACAAACTCCAGACTTAGGAGATCGATCACACCCGTGCATGGGACACGACATGTAGTGCGATTTGAGTTAAGACTGCCATTATCTAGAGATTAACAAGTTCAAGTCACCAGAAGCAGCACAGCGAGTCCTTCTCCCCCAGCTCCTGGCCTCGCGCCAGCCATGAAGGTGACAGCAATCCTGCCGATACTGCATGGCAGGACAGAGGGGGGAGAAACACACATGCGCGCATGCACACACACGTTCACAGGGGAAGGGGGATGTGAATCTGAAAGTCAACTCAGTTATGGGTTTCCACCCTGTCCTTACAACTCAAAACAGTCAAACACAACTCTTTGACTCAGCAAATTCCGCTCCTCGTGGGCAGAAAGGAAAGGAGGCAAAGGGGACAGAGAGAGAAGGAGAGAGACGAAGGAGGGGGAAAAACATTCTAACAAACAGCCTTGTCAGAGCCCCTCGGTTCCGACGCTAATTATTGATTGGTTGATTAAGGCAGATAAAGAGATCTTTCTTTCGAAAGCAAGGACTCTGACTGCCCATCCCCAATGTAGTGGAGTGAAAGAGAGAGAGACAGAAGGAGTGAGGAAAAGAGAGAGAGAGAGAGCGAGAGGGATCGATACTCTCAATCAGGTTGGAGAGCATCTCCGTCAGTCACAGCAGAGTGAGGTGATTAGGATTGAGTCTTAAGACGATGAATAACTTCACACGGCTTTGTCCCAAGCCTCCGGCTGCCTAGCGGGGTGCCTAATGAACTCTGCTCCACTCAAACACGTACACACCATTAACACAGAGCCAGCAGAGGCCTTGCACAGCAGCCTGGGCCAAACCTGCTCTCAGCCATCTCCCAGCCAGCTCTTCACAGCCAGCTCCCAGCCAGCTCTCCTCTACCCAGCCCATCCACAGCCCGCTCCCACCCCCTGCCAGCCTTACCTCAGCCCACACCCTGCCCACACCCCACCCACAAGAAACCCACGGCCAGCCTCACTTCAGTCCTGGCCCAGCACATCGCCACCCACGTTATCCCAACACTGACATCTCAATTATTTAACAGTGTGATTAATTAACCCTAAGAAAGAACCCAGACGGACCGGCCTTCTCACCCATGGAAGGAGAAGGAGAAATAACTCAGACCAACAAAACATGGGCACCCCACGTTAATCTGACCCTTAAGGTTGGGTTGTATTAAGGTTGTATTAAGATAATCTGTATTTGTGTTGTATTTGCTGTATTTTGATTAATAACACGTTTTTTAAAAACTTGTCGTTAACAAACTGATACTATGTTTATTAAGAGGATACCAGTTTCTTCTTTCTCACTGTGCTTTGGTCTGTCATTCTGTATCATCCTGTATCATCCTAAACTCTTACACAGATATGGTCTAGCTTTACAGTAAATGCTTCTTATAGGGATCACCTATAAGATTTGGTCACAGGGGCAGAATGCTTGTATTATTGCACTAACAAGCTATAAGCAAGTAAATTACCCACCTTTTTGAGTCAAACACAGTCTGTGGCGGGATGTTAGGATAGCATCAGATATGCAGGTGAAATGAACATTGTGCCAGATACTGCTCTCATTATAATGTATGCTGTAGCACTGCTTGCAAATGTCAAATGGAATGTTATCGTCTTTGTTGTATTTATCACCGTTCTCTCCATTCTCTCTGCTTTTTTTTTCTCTGTAACTCAGTACACAACGCTTTCACAGACTGTGGTTTCCAAGTACACTCCTGGCTAACTCCATTGCTCTAGATGATTATTCTGCTTTGTTATACAAGCTATTAACTGGAGAATTTTACATATATATGTATATATAGTTGTGTAGGCAAGCATAGTGCCACCCCTGGAAGATTTTAGAATGAGTTCAGATATTGCACACTCATTGCCTCTGGGTTATACAACAATAGCACTGCTGATAATGTTCTGTTGCAAAATGTTTTTTAATCTGTTTTCTTCCTTCTACCTTGAATCAGCTGGAGGATGATGAGGGGGATAGGGGTTGTGATGAAGAATAATGTTCACAGTCAAATCACATGTGGGATTATCACACTGCTCAATAACTGAAGTAGTCTGTGAGCATTCGTGTTCTTCGTTCAGCTTAATTGCAAAGCTTTCATCAGGAAACAGCAATGGAACGCCATGTCTCTTACCATATCATACGCATTGTGTACGCATTTGTTGGTGCTCATTCTTTTGTCACTGAAGCTTGGCAATAACATCCTCTCAAAGGTGAGCACAATAATCTTGATCTAACACCCAAACAGGAGCCGCACTGCGTGTACCCTGACAGAGTGATATTGCTCTTTAGCTCTTTAGAGAAACAGCCTTCTGCATTGCTTTCTCAGCCTTTCAGATTGCCTGAGGAAAGTGTGAGCAGATCTCAATGAGTGAGAAGTATTAGTCTTAGAAGAATTTTTTGAAATCACTTGCACTGAATTGTTGGTGACAAGTTTATATGTGCAAGCCTATCTTGCAAAATAAATAAATAAAAAAAACAACAGACCTGGCAGATGTGTAATCTCTAGATAACATGAAAAGCTCTCAAACAGTCAGGCAGTGTAACATTTTATACTCACAAATATTTGTAGCCTGAGACCTGAGAGGAGAGCTGTAGACATCAGCGCTTCTCTCAGCTGAGTTGGTTTTGTTTTCAAAACAGTACTTTTGTGCTGTTGTAATTTCTTTTTCTCGATTTCCATCCACCACACACGCATGCAAGTCTTTTTGTCCAGGAATTGACAATGTTTTGATGCCTATCACTCAAGCTGTGAAATAGTTCACTGTGCACAGTACCTGCTAGAACTTTTTGCTATACAACAACAAGCCCTTTGATGTAGAGATTGTTTCTTCAGGAAATATCTTGAGATTTTAAAAGAAAACTTCTACATTCTTAGCAACAAGTTCTGTATAGTACCAATAAAGATTATATAACTTGTGACAATAGCAGAACCCTTTTTGGTGCTAAACAGAACCATTTAGAAACCATTTAAAGAGCCATATTCAACAGGTTCTCCATCATAAAGAAGAGCTGTTTAACCATAAACAGAAATGTAAAAGAAAACGAAATACTAAATATGAACGTCTTTGAATAACCCCATTTTAAGGGTCTTACATGCTTTGATAAACCTTGAGTAATTGCAGACTCAGGCATCCTCATCTCAATTCTACATCAACCCAAAGGCCATAACTGCTGCACTGCACAAGTTTTATAACATCATACAATGCAACTGCTGAGAGACTGTGAATTTTGCCTTCTTTTTTTATACCAGTCCGTATCCAGACACTTTTACCAGGTCACTGAATGGTTTCTGCATGAAAACACACATATGTTAGCAAAGATAAGCAGAATATCATAGTCAAAACACATTTCTGTCTTTTCATTTCTTTGCTCCGAATCAATCTGACTATGTTCTTTGGCACTGGATCTATGAAAACACACTATTCAGTATGATCTTTGATCTCTAGTCATCTAGTTGATTCTATTGTATAGAACAGCACTCCATGTATATGCTCTGATTGTTTTCAGTATGTATGTGTGTGTGTGCTATTGAATTTTTTTGGAGAAAATAAACACAAAAATTATTTTTTGCGGAGAAAATAAATATAACAATGTTACTCCTGAATGAAAAATACAAATGTTACTCAAATGTTATTCAACACTCTGTAAATACTGTCTTCTGTAGCTATTTAGTAACCTGCGCTAGTTCACCTACTTTAGCGTGACCAGTTTTTCAGCATTTGTGGCATTTCTACCAGCACACCAAATGTGTCCTCGGGTACGTATCCATGTTCTGGCCTGGCTGTTGTGACCAGCTTTGTACTCGCCTTTTGTATCATCACTCCAGTTAACTGAGTGCTAGAGTTACCTCTTTGCTAAGTAAAATGGGCTTTGACTTGTTTTGATAGTCAAATTAACTCAATAGCTCACTCCAATGTCAAGCCTGAGGTTAACCGCAGTTTCTCAAAGAGCTCTTTGTCAAGTATCCCCACTACAAGTATGTCATGCATGCTTCCTGAGTGAGCAGCAACATGCCTTGGCTAATTCATACAAGATTCTTGTGTAGGCCACTCTTGTGTGTCTTTCATTTTATTTATCCTGTTTACAGTATTGCTCAAACTGCAGTCCAGCATCTGCTTCAATGGCCTCCATTGGTTCTCCATTGGATTCAGACTGGTGTACATCATCTGTTTCAATGGCTAAAGTTCTCCACTGGATTCCATCTGCAGTTCAGCATCTCCTTCAGTTGTTAAAGCTCTCC
>JBBPCZ010000002.1:17661209-17669137 GCA_037974445.1 Brycinus macrolepidotus
ACACACTATGGATGGAACTTTGAAAAAAAAAAAAGAAACAGTACAGCTAATGCCATGGCCAACATGTTTTTACATCTAATTGTGTACTTTACTTTCAGTACAGCGTTCATAAGGCTACGTGACATTTTAATAACACTTTATGACAACTGACATAAACCTACACAAACATTTATGAAGTCTTATTCCATCCCAAGTGTCAGCGGTCAGCACTTTTTGAAAGTTGTAACAGCCGGTGTTTGTTGGAAAAGTTGTGGAATCAACACACTTCAAACAAAATAAATGATAATTTTTTTTAGCTAATTAATCTTTTTCCAGACCAAGTAGAGAAAAATATTAAATCATTAAATGTGGAGAAAAAAAAATGGAATCATCAACAAAAAAATCAGTCACAATAAGTGCTTTGTTGATGGCCAGAATTCTTTGAAGCATGGACGTCATTAATGAAAAACAATATTCTCCATCAGACTGGTTCCGACTTTCTTGAATGGCAGTTGACAGATCAGCTTTGCAGGATGGAGTCTTGTCATGGACCTTTTTTTTTCATTTCCACCATTCATTTTTAATCAGACTGAGATCCAAACTGAATATTACTTTCATACAATCATCCACACTTCATAATTGCATCTCTTTAGTGCACTATAGGGGTTAGTGCTGCTTTTCCTTTGGCTTTTTTGTAAGTCCTGTTTCATTCATCCCATTTCTTACAGTTCTGTCACAGATGTTGAGTCTTGTTTCCTCCCGTTTGTTTTGTTGTGCATTTCCTATTATCAAGGCATACTGAGTTTTCTAAGCTGATACTTTGACGTCTTCCTGGTCTACCTGTATGTTTTCCTTTTATAACCTTCCCAATTAGTTTATGCTTCCACCAAGTTTACACACAGCTGGCTGGGAACAACCAATATCTTCTGCCATGCTTTACTTCTTGAAGTACTTTTATAATCCTTTCCATTGTTTCAGTTGATAACTCCTATGCTGAAGCCATATGTCCTTTTGATTAGCCAAGTCCAACAGCTTGTCTGCAAGCACTCTCTCTTAACTGAAGACTAATTTGCATTTATAAACTTGTGCTGGAATTTGTTTTAGAAATGCAAATTACAAGGCAATTCCACAGTTTTTCTTCGGCACTGAGTGATTTAATCTTGAAAAAAAAATGCCATTAATTAAAATAAGGTAATTTAATTTGTTTAAGGTATGTTATTATACGAACATTCAGCTATTAAGCAAAAGTTTGGTGTCATATCTGTCATTCGTTTATTCGCTATGAAGTAAAAAATCTGCCTGTGGTGATTTCATAATTTTTGCCAGGGGTTGTAAATATTAATGTATGTTTATGACCGGTGTCCTAAAAGGCTCATGTAGGTGCATGTCGCTTTACCAAACGCCACACCTCAGTAAAGTATTACTGACTATACTTCCACCAAACACTCATATACATATACACCAGTTGATTATCAGCTGCCTGATTTAATAAATTGCTGTGATCCATGTATGGTGATACTGGTTGTGGATGTTTACTGCAATTTCTCTGCATTAAAAGCTAGGAGAGGAGCGGAAGACATTTGGAGCTATGATAACAAAGTATGTGCATACTGAAAAGCCCATTATGTGTAAACCTGAGGGGAATTTTTCAGGTCCATTTCAGTTTCTTTAAATGTAAGAGGGTGAGTGGAATGAGCAAGAATTCCAGTGCGCTCAGTCTGTGCAGCCAGTAAAGCATCCTAAATTTGAAATCAATTCAGTGTCGAAAGGGATTCCATGGCATGGAGTGGAAAATAAAAATGCATTTCAACTGTTTTACACAATCCATACAAGACGTGCTCGTATTAAACATCAAAGACTTCTTCAGCTGCCACTGCTGGAACATCTCTGATGTACTGAATGTGAAGCTATGTCCAGGTCAGTCAGGTCCTTCCCTCCTAGTCTTCCATCAGGTTGGGAGCAGAGCAGGTCTTCTGCTCGTGTGTCTGCTCTGCAGTTATGGCACATTAAACAGACTCCTGCTGTCTGCTGCCTGCCTGCACCAGACGCCCGGCCACCCGGCCAGCCAGACAAACTCAAGCCGACAGGTATGGCAAAGCAAAGACGCTTCCACACACGACGCTCGCCTTCACTCTCCCAACACGCCCCACTGCCTCCCATCTCAAGACTTTCGAAACAAACACTCCTCTCGTAGGCTGCATGGTTAAGATGGACATCATGTTGACAGCGAGGCTTCTTTGTTCTGGCTGCAGCAGAAGACAGACATGAAAACGCTTAGCTAAAGTGAACTATTTAGAAGGAGCATGCTGAATCTATCAGAGCTCTGTGTCATAGTTTTTTTGTCCCCTAAAAAAACATGAATTGAGAGTAATGATGTGATGGGATTATATTGCAGTGAATTCACCAGGTAAGAGCAAGCTCCAGCTGCATTTGTTTAAATACAGTTGTATTTGAGAGTTTGGGCACCTGGTTTATCTAAGTGCTGTACTTAACACTTCAGATATTGACTGACAACTGACAACACATGACATTGTCTTGGTTTCACAGTACACATCCATGGCTGTTAAATGTAAATACAAGGTCTGAATAGTCACATAATTTATTACATTCTAGAGTTATCTATTCCAGTTTTGGATTAAGGACAAATAAATCAAATATTATCTGAAACTTTACAAAAAAAAATAGCTCTAGTGGAATAACTGAGAGGGTGTACATTTTGTTACATTTTATATTGGTTTATTATACTCTTAATTCAACAAATAAATGCTAATTATGCATTATAAAGTGTGTTGTATTTTGTTTGTTTCATGCAGAAAATCAACAGGACTTGACCAGTGGTGCCCAGGCTTTCACATACTGTACACATTGCTCACTGTACAAAGTGGAAAAGGGCAGAAGCTGATTTAAATTGTTTTTGAGGCTTGAAATGATGCAAACTCCTGCTTTTGTTAACTGAGACAAAAAATTAGCTTTGGATTGTTTCATTCAGCTTGTTTATTTGAGTTGAATAAAATCAGTTAAATTGCTTGTTACCACATGAAGTAATTTTTAGGTTGAACTGAAGAACTCTTTTTTTTACACAGCGAGTACACACACAGGCACAAGTGGTTTATAGCCAGTGCCGAGCGTGCAACTCACAGAGGGATAATTACACAGGCTGCTAATAAGTATGTATTTGCATAATTACATAAATATATAATTACTATAACAGTCTCGTCACACACATATGGTTAGTATGTAAATACTCAAGAAAGTTGTCTCTGAAATGCCCACATTTTCAAAACTCCAATCTGAAGGAGGAAGGCAACATCACATATAAACGCTTAATTAATGTTCTTCCACTTGCATCATGCTATAAAACACACCTCCCTGTGTCTAATTATAGTATTTAGAGGCTTAGTTTCGCACAGCAGAATCGTTTTTAATGATTAACGATTTGTACTTTTCTGTTTCTATAATGTCTCATAAAAGTACAGAAACAGTAATGAGACAATTAATAATAATAATATTATTAGTCACATTATTTTACAGTAATTTTCCTTCTCCCCTGAGTGAGATGAAACTGAGTCATACAATCAGCCACAAGACTGTAATGCATGACCTCACTGCAAACCACAAAAAAAAAACACTCCTTATTGTAACTTTAAACACAGCTATGCTGGCTGATAATAGAACATGCAGAGAAATATGGAAGGTAATGTGACAGCAAGTTATGGTTGTGTGTTATTATCTGAAAAGGCACTGTACTACATCGCTAATGATAGCACTTTAAACTAGCTCTCTCAAACTCGCTGTTGGAACTAATGATGACATACCAGGCCACTGTGGCCATGAGGTCCGAGGGAATTTGACGAAAATGTTCATTAAAAGGTCTAATAATTAAAATATTGATCAATTAGTACAACATTGATTTACAGTCACACTTTATCAAGTGGAGAGGTCCTAATTACTGTGCCATTATGGCTTGGCCTGCCCTGTTCATTTTTTTGTCACTTGTAATGAAAAAGAACATTTCTTTAACTGCCTTTTAGGTTTTTGACCTGTAAAATTTTAATAGGGAGTACAGTAGCGGTGGGATATGGATTGGCAGTTAAGTCATGGCAGGGCTAATATCTCTGAGTCTGGTTAAGTGGCTGTACACACAGAGGGCTGAAACCCCTCTCCAGAGGGATCGGCTGTTTTAACTACCATCTTCAGCCATTAAAACCAGTGCTGCTAGATAGTGAAGGCTCATAGGCACTACACACTGTCTCCTGTAGCCCCTCCACAGCTCATTTTCAATTTCAAAATCTGCAAAAGGAGGATAAAAAATACAACAAAATTCTCAAAAGTATAATTGGGATGAATAATAATATACAATTATTGTTCTACTTGGATACAAGCACACACTTTCTGTGGATGACATTCAGCAGTCGGTTAATGAAAAGGCGTTGAACAGGAATTGAATCATATTTTCCACTCCATAGAGTCAGAAAATGGTGCTTCAGACACTTGTGAGTGCAGTCAGGAATCCCAATTTGCCTGCTGGAAATTGGAAATGGTGGAACGGCGAGGCGCGGTGCCAGTAAAGTGGGTTTCCTTTCAGAGAGCCCTTGGCATGCAGGGCTGGGGGGAGTGGACGGGGTCCGGACTGATTGCGGTCACCACTGACCCATCGTCCGGCCGCTCTGGTGGGCCTCTACACTGCAGGCATGTGTGGCATGTGAAAGCATGTGCTTTGACTGATGACAAGCGAGCTGTATAGTTTCCACCCAAAAAACAGGACAGGTAGCACTTATGTCCTATTTCAGGGGCGGAGTATCCAGCACAGCACAGCATAGGGTTTTACACTCTCACCATAAAAAACAACGTATTTTTATCAAGTTGACTTGGCAAAAAGTCTTGAGCAACAATACATTTTATTAGCTTTATTAACTTTATCAGCTGTACTTAGCACATGGAGTGAATTTTATATACCCTATAATATAAAATTTTATAGGGGCAGTTGGTAGCCTAGTGGTTAGGGCGTTTGCTCTGCGATCAGGAAGTCATGGGTTCGATTCCCAAGACTACTAAGCACCTCTGAGGTACCTTGAGCAAGGTACCGTCCCCACACACTGCTCCCCGGGTGCTGTGTTCCTGGCTGCCCGCTGCTTCACTTGGTTAATGGGTTAAATGCAGAGGAAGAATTTTGTGCTGTTCACACTGTGTGCTGTAGTGTGTACATGTATGACCGAATGATCACCTTCACTTTTTTTTTATAATGGTGGGGTTTTTTTGTGTGGTTGGGGTGGTGTAGTAGACAACTACGTTACCTACTATGCAGCAGAAGTGGGGTTTGGCTCAATGCCTGGGAATCCACACCACAATACACCTTGGGCAAGACTCCTAATGCTACAAGTGTCTGTTAAATGCCATACACGCAAAAGAACGTGTACTGATAAAAACACATACATTCACATGTAAATAATCACATGTGGTTTTTGCATACCTCACATGTTATTTTTCACACACATGTGAAAGTAATGTGTGATCACATGTAAACATTAGAAAATGTGGTCATATAAAAAAAATAAATATGTGTCATCCCGTGAAAAAATGTAAAAATACATATGTAAATATGGTAATGTATAGAAAAATGTGTTCACATTTTAAAAAGTATGAGTGATGACCGGTGACATGTAAAAAACATGTTCACATGAGAATCACATGAAAGCATGTTCATGTGCAAAAAAAAAGTGATTATGTAAAAAAAATCATTGTGAAAAATCATGTGAAAAAAGTAATACAGGAAAGCAATCACATGTGCTGCGTTCATATAAAAAAGTGATACATTTGGCATTTCATGTCACATAAAATTGCACATTATTCACATGATGTTAGCCATGTGTTCGAGGACAGAGTCTGGACAATCCTTCTATAAGGGGCTTGTGTGTCTGATGTGCTTTTATTTGTTTGTTTGTTTTGAATTGCCCTGTCCTGAAGTGAACTCAGCGAGAAGATTTTGAATTCTCCAACCTGCGTTTCCTAGCTTCTTAAAGTGCTCAAAATTCCAGTCTCATCTCCTCCAGTCTTTATGGAACAATGTTTCAGATACTATTTCTGAAAGCAGGCAGCTCTTTATAACCTTTATACTAATTGCAATAATTTGATTTGCACTAAAAATAAAGACCACATGTATAAATATGGTCTGTTTATGCATTTAAATGTTTCAAGCATGATTATAATTTGTAAATTGCCTAATTTTTCTAATGACACACTTTTTACGGCCTTCTATCTCGCAGGGAAAGATCCACGTTTAAGAGCTCAAAGACTGATTGCATATACTTCTCTCCAAACAGCTATGAGCAGGGGATATTGTTCACATAAATTAGAAACAAGCAGCAATAAACAGTTTAATGGGGACTTTTTTTCAGGTTCCTAATGAGATATGAGCATTATCACATCTCTGATTCCTCCAGAACAGGAGATCCGTCCAGCAGCACCTTTGTTTGCACGTTCTATTTGCATTTCAAAGAAAGCTCGGGGGAACCTGCTCTGCATATTTACATCTGATTAGCAACTTTAAATG
Organism: Brycinus macrolepidotus; assembly: GCA_037974445.1. Taxonomy (NCBI): domain Eukaryota; kingdom Metazoa; phylum Chordata; class Actinopteri; order Characiformes; family Alestidae; genus Brycinus; species Brycinus macrolepidotus. The sequence continues at coordinate 17,667,739 of JBBPCZ010000002.1, forward strand.
AATATGTCAAAATCAGTAAAGTGCTCATCACTGACTTTGAGGGGACTGAAAGACCACACATGTATGCACACACACACACACACACACACACACACACACACACACTCAGGCATACCATGTACACATAAAGTCACACACACATACACACACACACACACACACAAATTTTACTAACAGCTTTGCATTTGATGAAAGAAGGTTACCAGTGAAGTAAATATATTCACATTGGGACACATGCGCATACATATAGAACCATGTTATCTTTTGAAACATGGTTTTTGCTTCAAGGACATACATCAAATATGACTTAATTTCAAGGGATTTGAGAATGCGTGGGCTTTTTGCAATGCAACCGGTGAATTAAACTATGCTCCTAAACATAAAGGCATTTACTCTGTATTATTTTTGATTAATTAAATGAAGATGTAAAAAAATGCTGGCTTGTGCACTTTGTGAAGCTTAATGCTTAGAGGAGGCTGAGGTAGCGGGGTCAAGGCCAAGCAGAACATGCATAGAATTATGCGAAGGCCCTATGTGTGAAATAATGCTGTCTACTGAAGTGCTTAATGTTTTATTCTTATTTTAATGGGGGGGGGGGTGCTGAGGAAATGCCCATTCTATAGCTAATACATGGATGTATTTTTCAAATGTGAAATATGCGTGCATTGTATTCTAATTAAGGTGGGGAGGAGGCCATTGAAATTTCATGGCCATTCCTTAGTGGTTTTGTTATGCATTTTCACGCAACTCGCTGCCTGTTACAAAAGGAGAAGCAGAGAGAATGTCCAAGCACATCATTACTGCTGCTGCATCTCGCCCATGCAGAGTGAAGGGAAAAAACACCAGCAAAGTTCAAAATGTTAAGGTGAGTGAGAATTGAGCATGTGAGGAGTGAGAGAGAGAGAAAGAGGGAATGAGAGGGAGTGTGAGAGAGAGAGAGAGGTCCTAAATTTCTGCTTGAAAGAACTTTGTTTCAACGTAGGCTCCGTGTGGCGTATAAAATATGAACTAACTATGTGATTATTAATTGGGCCCATTTTGATTTCTGTATTCTGGGCTGCATATTGTTGGCGGCTCTCCACGGGCTCTGTCTGCGTGTGCGCGTGTCGAGGGGCTCCGCGAGCCGCATGCCTCAGCCATTTAGAGAGCGGCTCGCCACTCGCGCAGCGGAATACCAATGAGTGGGGTTAAAAAGGCACGGCTCCTCTCGGAGACTGCTCTCCTTCTCCCGCACACCTCCGCCGGGTCTCCACGGACTAATTTTCAAAACCACCTCTTAATGTGGGCTTGTGTCAATCACCCGAACAGACAGCTTCATCCCCTGATATACACTCAACAAAAATATAAACGCAACACTTTTGTTTTTGCTCCCATTTTTCATGAGATGGACTTAAAGATC
>JBBPCZ010000002.1:17711335-17726354 GCA_037974445.1 Brycinus macrolepidotus
ATAGATACATATTAGAGGAAAGAAATAAAGAGAGAGCGCGCGCGCGAGAGAATAAGAGGAAGAAAGAAACAGATGGTTGAATTATGCAACGGTGTGAAGAATTCTGCTGAGGAATATTCCTGTGTGAAGGGTAGGCTACACCAGCAGGGCGCGGGAGTCACTGCTAGTGGAGTTAACTGTTTACTGCCTACTGGAGGCTCACACCAGAGCACATTTATTCTTGAGTGTTTGCTGCAGGCTCACAGCACATTAACCCCTCGAGGCCTGCCAACATCTCAAGACAAATTTTACCTCTTAGTGGCTTCCACACACTACATGATTTTTTGCACCATCTTTCTTGCCTCGGGCAGCTTTTCAAACAATGAAATCTCTCAATCTCGGTCACGTCTCGCAATGTGAACGTGTGAAAGATTCTCGGAGGCTGGCGGTTTCCAAATTCTTCAACTGTCTGAGGTGATTTTCACTGATTATGCTCGGATAAGACAGTGATGTGTATCAGTAATTCTGACCAGAACTGCAGCACGAAATGTATGAAATGACATCCTGCACAGTGTAGGATCTCAAGAGAGATTGTTACCTGCCATACAGGACTAGGACGCTGAGTGAAATTTTACAGGGAGTGCTTTCTTAACATAAAGATTGTCATGCAATACATTACTGGATACTGATTCTGCAGACATACTGAGAGCTCTGCTCTAGATGGAACCGTTTTATTTCAGAGATTGTCTTCCTACACTGCTTACAAGGTTCATCACGTACAGAATGCCTGCAGTGCTTTATAGTGCAGACTAATTCAAATATATGGCTCTGACACAGATCAAACCTAGTCTCAGATGTAACGAAAAAGAGTTTTTTAAAGCAGACTCTCTACTGGCAGTGATCCTGTCCATGTACATTACATGCATGATCGTCAAAACATCCGGATTCATGAATTATGCTATGTTTTATTATTCTATATTGATTAACAAGTTTTGGACATAGAGGATAAGAGATGTGCTTACCGATGCCCAGATGAGCAAGTTGCTCAAACAATGTCCAGCTGTGGTCATCGATGCAGTGGTTCTTCAGCACAAACAGTTGGCAGATATCCCGAGCAGTGATGTCACTTGGGACCTCCACAGCTCGACTGCTGTTGTCCTCGGTGTACACTTTGATCACCTGCCACATGGGAACCCATTCATCAGTCATGAAAAAAAGTTTTTGGATGGACAGGACCAAAATTCATTTAACAAGTACTAAGACATCCTTCATGACATTGTCCTGACAGGTACAGACAGCCAGTCAAAAACACATGACATGCAGTTACGTGCCTTTTTGTGCAAGAACAGAGAATTGTTGCATGGGGGGGGGCTAAACAAGCTAAACTCTCCACCTTGCACCTTACAAACTCAACAGTCCATTCATTCGGAATGACAGCAAGGCAGCGAAAGCCAGCAAACTGGGAGAAAATGAATGTTCCCTTTCACTTGCTGCACATTTCAGAGCCTCATGCACTCCAAAAGCAGCAGCAGTGCATATTACCTCCAAATCTGAGTCGTTTGGTCAGCTCTAAGTTTAGAACAGCTATCAGAGAGTTCTTAAATTATCCCTTACAGAAAAGAAGCAGTGTTTCAACCTCTCCTATAAGACACAAACCACTTGATATATACACACACACACACACACACACACACACACACACACACACACACACACACGGAGATGCTTGCACACAAACATATACATGTACACAGACACATGCACACAGAAACAAATGAGGAAATTGTCTCATTTTAGCATGAGAATTGAGCATTTCAGCATAACTTACCCCTGTATTAGGCGGCAAGCAGAGCTGTGATTTGGGGCAGGCTCTGCAGCTTAGGTAAGGCTGAGTACACAGCATTGTAGGAGCAGGATTTTATGTGGAACATAGAAACATGCACTAGCTGAGGGAGCAGCAGCTCTCTCCCTCCCCTCACTGTTTTGCCTCACTCTCTCTTTCTACTCTCTCTCTCTCTCTTGTTCTTTTCTCATTTTCCTCTTCCTCTGTCCCTCACTCTCTCCTCTCTCTTGTCTTTTTGCCTCACGTCCTACTCGTTGTCTCTGGCTCTCTCTCACACTCTGCAGCTGAGCTGAAATGAGGTAATTAAAGAGAGCTGCCTCAGAGCTCCAGCACTTCCTGCCTCCCCTGCTGCATGTCACCAGCACTCTACCCAATCACCCGCCATCTCTCACCCACTGCAGGCTCAAGGGGCAAACCCTGCACCTCCTGCCTGCCCACCTCCCCTGCCAAACGCACACCACCAGGGAGAGAGGGGAGGGGAGAGGGGAGGGCAGAGAAAGGAGGGGGATAAGGAGGAGGGGAGAAGGGCTAGAAAAAGTCACAAGGCTTGCTCCACCTACCTTTTCCCATGGCCGTAACCAACCCCTGCCCTCTGTCTAATGCTCAGCATGGGAGCTGTGGCAAATCCAAAGGTGCTGCTTAAATGTAATTCTAGTTTGGGACAACTCTGTCTAAAGTTGCAAAAAAGGTGAGAAGTGGAGACGAGGCACAGAGGAGCAAAGATAAAAAGAGATGGGACAGAATGTGAGGAGAGAAGGAAGAAAAAACGGCAGACAGAAAGAAAGAGAGCAAGACTGAAACTTGGTGTAAAGTGTCCAGCCAGAGCTCAGTTAGGGGTCGTTTATCAAAGTCAACCTACAGATAAACCATATACTGTGTTTGACAAACACACACTCCAGACATTCACGTCGACATACATATTGGTGTTGTTACTTCAGTGTTCAAGGCCCAAACACAACTGACTAAACAATAAGGCTGGATATTATTACATTTCTCCAATTTCTTAGTACTGATACCTTACTGATAGGCATACAGCACTTTACTGATACATTGCTGCCTTCTTTAGAATTATAAACTGAAAGTGGGTGCATATAGAACACATGCACATACCATGCGTATAGAACTCAAGCAGTAGTACTGAAGTAATTTGGTTATGAAGGTTTTAAATTTCGACACTCAGATTTACTGATCAAACAGTGACCCTTCATTGCAACATCTGACAGGGGCTGTGCAAAAAAAAAAGCAATCTACCATTTCATCACTAAATAGGATTTATATGCCAGAATAAATACATAAAAAAAGAAAAGTAGGTAAAAATGGATTTTTAAGCAGATATGGCAGGATCCACCTAGATGGTGTTTAGATTCCTCTGGATCTCAGAGAGCCTGTCCAAGACTCAGACAAGTCTTGATAAAGTCACAAAAGTATCTTACTTTTCTACCTGAAGGGATGGGGAACTTTTCAGACTGCCTGATGCAGCCTAGCTGCAGATCCAACAACACAGAGAGTAAACAAAGGATTTAAAGATTTCATGATACCACCAGAGAGTAAAACCTGCAAGTCTGCTTTTCACAACAGTAGTGCCACTCTCAAACCACTCTGGATACTATCTCATTTCCACTTTTTGGTGTTGCAGCTGGAATCTTGAGATTTAAAAACATCTTCCAGGTTGATTTCCAACTTGTTTATGTGGACAATAAACTGTTTATCATTCAGATAGTGACTGTAAATTACAAGAGATGTTTATTGTGAGTACATAAAAAACTGAAGTGGTCTTTTAAAGTAATATTTTAGAAAATAAAGCTAAAAGGTAGTTAGTAACTGCCTGCTGAGCACTTGTTGAATACCATAACTACAGGGAACTCCAGTGACCACTTTTGTATGTATGTGTGTGTGTGTGTGAGAGAGAGAGAGAGACAGAGTGTATGCGTGCGGTGCATGTGGTATGTTTCTCCTTCACTGAGAATACACACATCTGTGGCAACAGCTCAGTCTGCTTTGATTAGATACTTAAAAATACATGCAGAGACTGGGAATATTTAGACATGTGCTTGTTTGGCAGGCCATGGTGAACTCTCCTCTCAATTTTGAAGACAAACCATAAGAAAGAAAAGAAAAAAGTCTACAGATACCTTCAAATACAGCCTGAATACAGAATAATATCTTGCACTTTGAGTTCAGGCAGTGTCTTTTATTGATGGCTGTGGAATGATTAAGCATTGTGGGATTGTAGGCAGAGAAGAAAGAACTTTGAGAACTTGGGTTGGACTTCTGGGGACCAGAAGGTTAAATCCCCTCTTTCCAAAGGGCAACGAGATGAGTATAGAGGTCAAGGAGGAACAGAAGTGAGACAGGGAGGTGGAGGGGTGAAAAGGTCACAGAGAAGAGAGGGGAGAGTTTAGAGTATCCCAAGGAGGGAGACATTTCGGGAATGTTATTTCTCCCAAATGTTAGTTATGGCACAACATTTACTTGTTTGGCAACTTTTAATGAGATGCCTTACAATTAGTGTCTCAAATGTGATTAACAGATTTATGTATGCGCATGTTTTTGAGCCTATGCATATGCACAGGGTTGTGTGTGTGGGTAAGACAAAGAGAATGAGAGAAAAAAGAGAGAATGAAAGAAAGAGAAAGCGTGAGAGTGAGAGAGAGAGAGAGAGAGAGAGAGAGAGAGAGAGAGAGAGAGAGAGGGCTTGTGTACAGATACAGATGTTTTTACAGATAAAACAGCTGTAAGGGCAGTTCTAGTTGTGCAGAGTGCTATCATTGAACACAAAGAGCTGCATTCAGCAGCCTCCACCCACACACACACATACACACATGCAGATGTCACAGCGCACAAACACACACACACAGACACATGCATAGCTCAATTCATTACTTCGTTCAGCACATTCTAAAACCTGAGAAGACCTGAGGAATCCACAAGTCAAGCATTAAAAATGTGTATATGTGTGTAATCGGTGTCTGGCTCTCCGTGTGCAGAGATAAGCTCTGGATCAGAGCATGCTGGGAAGAGTGGAACACTCAGAGACTGTCTCCTTCAGACTATCACTCAAGCAAACAAGGAAATAAGATTAGCCGTAACCTGATTACACCCATGACAGCTTTATGCACCAACTGTCGTCATCACATCACACAAAGCAAGGATGAGCATCAATAGAATTTTTTTGGTTCCAGTTTTGAATTAGTTTTATGAAAGAGTTACAGCTTCACAAAACATTTATACATTTATTTATGTGTATATTTATCCTGCACAAGGGCTTGTCAAAACACACACACACACACTGCAGAAGCCTCTCCCCAGACAACAGAAGAAATAAACAAGCTCTCAAGTCTGATGTTTTATCATTTTGTGATGGTTTTGTTTAGAAAAACAAGCCTCTCTTCTCTTGCAGACACAAGTTGTGCATTATTTAACGTCATTTGGTCTTTGTTGAAACTTTTATTTCGGAAATGACACACTTCAGTATTCAGCAAGATCATCACTCATGTGGTTAACATACAGCTAACCACATTCTGTTCTTTTTTGTTTCATACCCCGGTTATGTGCTTGCATTATAGATGAGGCTTGTTGCTCTCAGACTGGGGGGAATACTCCAGTCTGAGCTTCCTGAGATTAAGCTGTGAGAGGACAGAGCCCGGCCTGAGCTTGAAATCGTTACTGTGTCTAAAAGTTGCCATAGTCAATTGTGTTTTCTCCATTTCTTATCTTAAATTGGTCAAACTATGTACACAGATGATGGAGGGAGCAACTTTGATTTGTTTGATTTGATCTATTTGTTCATGAAAGAATGGTCATGATTCATGCCGGAGTTACTTTTGATCACAGATTTAGTCCTTTTAGACCTGCTTGTTGAGTTGCATAGGACAACACACAATTTAAAAGGCTGGTCGATATGATGATCCATTTTTCTGTCAGTATCGATAATTATCACGATATATGTCAAATCTTTATTTCCTTCAAGTTTAAAATAGTTTTTTAAATAGTTTTAATATGGTTGGAGCAATTGTTATTTTGCCCCAACCATCAACCATTACTCCATGTTGGAGGGCGATACTTATCTAGGGTGATACTATCACTAAAATACATTCAATTGCTCCCTTTGTTTCTAAACATGCAAAATATATTTTACATTTATAGTATATTGGATTTTATATATGTGTATAATACTAGATAAAGTATTAGTTAAAAAGCAGGCCTATTTGTCTCTTCAGTAGGGCATGCCATCCTTCTCAACTTTAAGGTCACCTCAAAAAACAATAAATGTAGTACGTGTAAGAGATGTAATTACTTAATAAATTAGACACATATAGAATTCAATCATGTCCATTACTCCAAATCATTTTTCAGTCACAGTTAAATATATTCTATACATCTACATCTACATTGACATTTACATTTACGGCACTTGGCAGACCCTCTTATCCAGAGCCTAAGCCTTATCAGTGCCTAAGTGGTCCACATCTGTTCTTCATACCTGCGAAGCTAGACTCAAATCAACATCTGCTTTTTAAACAAGCTACTACCAACTACGCACACATTAACAAACCCTGTCAAAAGAAAAAGCCAGAGGTTAGTACAAAGACTGGTAACCTCAGACTTTTTACCAGTCTGACTTTTATAGCAGCGCAGCATTGAAAACAAGAGAAAACAAGAAATCAGTGAAAATCTGATACAATATGCAATGCAAAAACACTAAATAATAATAATATAGATCTTAATAGCTCTGTACAATGAAATGACAAAATAAACACATTGCATCTGAGCATGTTTGACCCCCAAAGTCCAGTCTAATGACTAGGGTGACGGCTGATTCAGTAAACCTTGGTATGGTACGCATTTAGTGTGATTGCTTATTGTGCTCGGGCACAGAACTCGAATGCGACTGTCGCATTTAACAAACATGATGGTAAAGAGAAGACTTCTGTCCATAACAGAGGCACAGTGTTTGCTACAAATTTGGGCAGATGAGAGTATACACAAGCAACTGGATGCAACACACAGCTCATAGATATTTGGGATCCTCATGCTTGTGCATATCAAAGAACCATTGAAGTTTTTGACGAGCTGAAAAAAACTGCAGGTTTAGTATCTGAAGGTACAGGATGCACTCCATAATTCCTGCAGCTCACCGGACAAAAAGGATAAAGGAGTGAGTAATGTGATGACGTAAGCACGCTTGGATCCAGAACATTAAGTGCAATGTGAGCGCAGTCCAGCAGGGGGGCTTGGGGAGGGGGCACAATCGTGTTTGAGCATGGTACAAGGTAAGTGAGCCTAATGTTGGTTTTAGCTTTTCTCCTTTAGGCGGACAAAAGTGATTCTGACTAAAGTGAGACTAAACTGGGAATGCATCTGTCAATCGCAGAGAGGCAAATTAGTGCTAAAAACAGATAATCCATGTATAAATATGGAACAGACATAATAAAATAAAGTTTTAAATCCGTCTTACTGTCTTTAGTCCATCAACCAGGCCTGTCTGTTTCTCAGAGTGCAATGAGGCTTTTTTAATGTGATTGCGGAATTGTTCTTCCTAAGTTTATTATTATTTTTATTCCACCTGGTTTATTGGAGCCGCTTCTCCTCCGAGGTGGTCCAAGAAAGTGGAAACCTCCGCCCCCCCCACCATGGTGCAGTGGTAAGACGCTGGCCTCTGAATCAGAAGAGTGTGGTTAGAATCCCTGGTGGGAGAAGACTTTTTTTTGGGTGTCTCCAAACACTGGTTTTATTGCAACCACGCAATCACACTTCACATGTTTTTGCAGAAAAGCATCTAGTTTTTATTCCACACATTTTTTGGAGCTGCTTCTCCTCTGAGGGGGCGTGAATAATTGAATAAAAAATCAACTCTGACACATGCCTTACACCCTGCCCTATTGCGTGTGTACAAAGGTAATCAATCAGATGATCAGGGCCCAAGTATTGATTGTTTAAAAAAATCAGTTTTTGTGGTCGAGCCCACTCTGTAAAATATGGGGAGAGAGAGAGGGCGGTCGAGTCACCTTTAAAATTTGTGTCGGAGATAGAGTCTGAGGCATCACGGGTATGGCGGCCAGAAAAGGACAAAACACAGAGAAATGAATCAATCTTGCAGAGCCAACAGACTTCAGGTCCGTTATAAAAGAAGACGTGTGTCACTGTTTGTTGTGGTTTAATTAAAAGTAACCAGCCTGTGAATGGGTTGGCAAGACCCGGCAAGTTAATGCCCCAGTTCAGTGGTAGAGCGCCGGGCCCTGAATAAAGAGAATCAGAACAAGTGCCGGTTCGGATCCACACTGCGAACAGATATTTTTTTTAACACAAACTTTTTTTTTCCCTACAACCCATGTTTGGGTGTCTCCAAACACTGGTTTTGTAGCAACCACGCAATCACACTTGCGGAAAAGATCTTAACCAACTATGTAAATGTAGCTTGCATTGTCCATTTCACAGGGCAGCTTTCAGATTTAAAATTGGTGACCAAACAGCTGAAGTATAACAATTGAATTCAATATTATTTTCCAAAGGTTAAAGATATCCAACATTTATCAAATGTTTTGTAAATCTTATATAGAGGAAAATTGTATTGCGATATTATGCAGTATCGTTTTATCACCCAGCCCTACTTTAACCCTACAGCACACTGCAGTGCTGTGTGTCTTGGTTTGGTAAACTCAACTGAAAACGAAAGTGTTTTACGGATTCATTAGCCCTGCTGCAGTCTGCAGAGATGGTTAACACTCATCAGCTCAAGGTCAGTACTGCATAGACCTGTTCCCTAACAAGTCTGGCCTTCTGTTATTGCGACCTCTCGCCCCACAGCTGCATCTTTATCTGAGTATCACACATAGCTGTCCTTGGCATGACCAATGATTATCCTATGTTCCCTCCATCGCTGTCTCCAACTGTTTGTCCCTTGTTTAAAGCTTTAATCAGGCATGACATTCAGGTCCAAATCTGAGTACAGCCCAAGAACATTCTGTCCATGAAATTGACCCAGGCGAAATAATATTCTGTTTAAAACTGATCCAAATTGGCCCTTCTTGACAAGTTAATGTAAATAGTTTTTTCAAGTAATTTTGGATCAATTCATCATGAAAATTTAATGCAGTTTAAAGAGTGGGCACATTTATATAATGTGGAAAAATATAAACAGCAGAAATTGGAAATACATAGAATTAGAGCTCTGTAGAATCAAGACATTTTTAACTCACAAAAAATCAAAAATCACAAAAATCACACTGAATCCTGACATTGAACCTGACAATATGTGTACTGTTACACCCTTAACACACAATGTACTATATATATATATATATTTTTTTTTTCACACTCTGCTATTGCTGTTGCTCCCTACTGCTATTCCCATTCTCTCAACTCAAAACTTTCAACTGCTTTACTTTCTTAACAATGCACTTCTCACAAATAAACAACAAATGATATTTTCTACAGTTGATCACTTACTATGTAAAATGTGGTAATTAATTAACAGCTTTTTCAGTTCCACCTTGCAGCTTTTCAGAAGGTTTTGTAAGTTTATCCCTGCTACCTTTATAAACTCAATCTGAAAACTCACAGTGGCAACTTCGATAACCATTTTGTGTGTTTGAGTTTAGTGAAATCTGTCTCACCAGATATTCTGAAATGCACATTTATAATCTAATACCTCAGAATGAAGTTAGGTGTTGTAAGTGATCATTTCAATTGTGCTCTAAGTTTACAGCACAAATGTACCATTTCATGTGAGCATATAGGTATATAATTTGCTATTGTGTTATACAAACATACAGACACTTATTCCTTACCTTCAAAAGGCAAACACACTGTAAATACTGTTCACTGAAAAGTCTTCAGCTGTGTGAGTAATGCATGCTTAAAAGAGCAGGAGGGACTGATTGAAAGATCTCTGTTTCCCACAACCTCCTACAGACTCGAGCTGATCGGCAAGGGACGCCATGGAAAGGAAATGAAATACAAAACATGCAAAAGTTCCACCACAAACCAACTTTCCAAACACCCCACAATACAGCAAAATGAAAGTCCAGCCAAACAGGAGAGAAAAGCAGATGAAAAAAGGATAAGACAAACAACCAAACAAATGCACAAATGTTAGAAAGTGTTTGGCTGCATGTTGTTCATAGAAAAAAAGCATTAATAGAGTACTATACTGTCAATAAATAGGCTTAAAGAAAAAATGTTTAAATGTTCCTACCCGCTTCTGCAAGCAAAGTGGAGTGATGGCAGGCAGTGTAACTCTTCTGGCCTGGAAATTCATAATGCGAGAAAAATGTCCGTCCAAATTAATTTTTTATTATATCTCTAATTTATTACTAGTTGTTTTTGAAGATCTACCAAAAACTAAAAAGACATCTACAAGATCCTGGAGTTCAAGCAACCCGAGACAGTGACCATATGAGCCTGAAAGTCAGATAAGAGTTTTTCTTCTGTCTAACTCCTCCTGTGGCCTTGGAAACGTACCATGTTTTTCCCCCACAAGAAAAGTGCTCCATTCTAATAAAAACTCATGATAAAGTACCAAGGAGTTCAGTTAGCGCTACTAAGGTCAGGGAAAAGACCAAAAGTAACTTTATGTACTGATAATATGTAAACCTTCCCTTAAAATAGGCATCCAAGGATGATGTGACTTCCATACATCATTGCCTCCTCTTGAAAACAAAAGGAGGTAGAAAATACTTTTTACTCTGCAGGACCAAGTGATTTTGGTTATATTATAATTCTAGTAGTGTAATTAGAACCCATCTCCTGAGCCAAAGGCAATTTTAGAAATCCAAGTAGAAGTTCATAATAATTTTGAGTCATAAACAGAAACCCACAGCTACATCCATGCTTTTACATTTGTTCAAATACTCACATGGGGCCTTCACTTATGTTTCATGACGGAGAGACTATGATTAAAGAGAATGTTGGCTAAATGAATTGATAAAGCATGGTGAAAACAACATCTGTCCCCAAAGCAGAGAGGACTTCAGATGAGCCTCACAAAGGATAATGGATACTTGAGATGATTTGGATGAAAGGGAGGAGGGTGTGAGGGGAAGAGAGATAAACAGGGGTTGAGAGAAAGAGAGAGGGAGAGAGGTAGGATGAGAGATTGAGAACAAGGGAGAGGGAGTGTAAGAGACGGAGATGGAGAGATACATAAGAATAAGAGGTTTTAATGGTCACGGTGTGGCCACATCTGTTCAAAATCACTGTGCTAAAGAGCTCAACTAGATTTCGGAATAATAACACAGCATGATATTATGAGGATTTCTATGATCAATTTAACATTGTTAAATCTAGATCACAGAGAAAAGCCTAATTTAGTGTTGTTAGGATTAAATTAATAACAAAAATGTTTCTGTTGCCAGGAATATTTTTCAGTATGAAATAAATTACTTGTAGAGGAAACTGGTGATAGACTCAAGGTTTTTGTTAACTGAAGAAATCAATGAGCCTTGTTTTCCCAGGGTGTGCTAAGAAGAGAATGAAAATTCATGTTAAATTAAAGTTTATGTTGGATGGCAGTATTAGGTTCCAGATATATGAACTTCCAAAGATATATTTAAAGCACTGAAATTAATTGTGTACTCCTCCACAGGAACTGCAGTCTCCAGACTTCTTCGACTTGCCTCAACAGCCAAGTGGACCAATCAAACCTCCAAACCTATCAAACCTCCACACAGTTCCATCACACACACACACACACACACACACACACACACACACACACAAACTCTTCCCCCACCCCTTTCTTTCTTTTCAGTCTGGCTATATCAAAGTCTTAACCTACTACAGGTGCACACAGGCTCTGACTAGTTGGCCAAATCTGAAGAGAGATGTATTAAAGCAAGAATCCGACAATTTATTCTCAGAAGGGTCCAAGAGAGTAAGAAAGAATGAATAAATCAAGAATGAACTGCCTTTTTTCCTGAGAACAATAAATGATAAACTGACATTGTCAGCCATTGTTACAAAGCAGCTTTACAGAAATCTGGTTCGCGCCCCAAATAAGCAAGCTGATGTCGAAAAACTGCCAAAGAGCAAGAGGCAAAGACCTTAAAAGAATTGGAAGTGAAACTGTGGAATTATAATACAAGTTACAGTAACAATAAAGGACATATGACTCTGAACAAAAAAATGGCATTGACACGTATAACTGAATGTTGTGCAGTAGCTAAACAGTTGAGAAAGGAAGTGTAAAAGGCGCCATTCGCATCAGTAGGAAAAACATTTTACACTGAAACTGTAAAAGCTTTAAAGGTTAAAGCTGAAAGCCCTTGGTCTAAACCAGAGGTTTGCAGGGGTTTAGCATTCTTCCTCATTAAACACACCTGCTTCAGCTCACTAGATAATTAGCAAGGCCTTCATGAATTAGTGTTGAAGTGAAAATACTAATTTCTACAGAACTGTGGTCTGGAAGAAGCTCAGCTTGACACCTCTAGTCTAAATGTAGGACAAATACAAATTACTTGAATTATTGTGATGCCAGTGAAGTATAAGATATGTGAAAGCTTAATATGAACCTGGTGTAATGTCTAAATGCTTCAGGATTTGCATTCACGTACTCTCATTACCTTCCTGAGAACCTAAAATTGTCTATGGAGAGAGAAAGAGAGAGAGAGAGAGAGAGAGAGAGAGAGAAGGAGAGAGATCTGCTGTTATCCTGAGAACAGAAAGTGTGAGAAGAGTCCAGTTCTCCCTATCTTTATCTGAAATAGTAACACAGACAGGGAGACGCTAATGCTTATCACAGCCAACCAAAAAAATAGAGTGAAATGAAATAGAGCCTGATGATAAGTAAGTCTCTGCAATTCTCAAAACACAGGCTGAGTCAGAGACACTGGCCTTGACCGGCAACAAGACACAAACAGCAACCGCCACACAAGCCGAGAAAAGCTCGGCTACCCAGTCACAGGGGTCACACACAAACCTGCTACGCATAATACAGAACCCTATCACACACACATTAATACATACGTACATTTGATAAATATGTATTTTATGAGTAAGATAAGATAAGATAAGACAGAACTTTATTTATCCAGAGGGAATTTTTTTTTGTCATAAACATGCTCAGTGCAACAAGAGGAATAAAGATAAGACAATAAAGAGTTAAAGAAAAAGCATTTTCAAATGGTTATCAGTATGTTTAAAGAGTGGAATCTACTTCTTTTTTTACACTTTTACATTTCAGTAATTCATTCCTTTTAAAAAATTTCATTCTGTTGTGGTGGTGACAGGATCCAGACAGTGTTGCTGTTGTTCATGCTTCATGCTCTTTTCATTTTAAACCAAAAAGATTTTTCGGTACCTTCTGTACTATATGCTCAAATATATCCAGATGGTCGTACTACTCAGCGAATCGAGTTACTTTAAGGTGCACTTATTGCTGACACGGGCTACTGCACACACAGATTGTATAGTTTCCATAGAAAAGCATTCCCAGCAGAATAGGATGCTCTAGGGCACACAAGACTAAGGTCACCATGCCCAGTGCTCAGCACTGGTCACTGCAGCGGTTCTCAAACAAGTCATAAGGGGACTGAATAAAGGGACTCCTACATGGTTATTTTTACTCTATCCCTACGTGTCCTGTTTGGGGTCCCTGGATACCAGTCTGAGAACCACTAGGCTAGAGGGGTATAAAATATATCTCACTCTCATCAGACAGACTTCATACTTTCATATTATTTTCATTCATCATTGTTCTCTCAAAACAATACTAAGCTCACATACATCATACAGCCACTCGGAATCCCTGTGTCAAACAATCCTGACTGCAACCAAACCAGCATTAGTTTAACACTTTGGTTATCTAACAAAATTATAAAGAAAACAAAGATCCTTTCTTTTTTAAAACAAAATGGATCCCAGGGAAACATTTGTTTCAAGAAGAGACAAGAAGCAATGTTAAAGTGTCTAGACACCTAGGTATCTACCCTGCTAACTTTAGTTTATTGCTATTGCTTCTGATCTGATGAGCCATTTCTATGATATGAGTAATTCATTCTCTCTACTTTAACGATGATTTGAAGACAGTTACCACAACTTACAACCACTGAGGAAAGATATTTTGCATCCTAGCAGTAATGTCATCTACCTGGCACTAGACGTTTGCCAAACACTTCTCACACCTTAAAAATACATCATCAGATGGATGTTTTTATGTCTTCAAACCTGAAAATCTCACTCTATAGACTTCAATGGCCTCCACTGTAGAAGGCCAACAAATGTATCAATGGTTACATTTTTCAGTTTGGCCTTCAAGTACATTTAAAAGCAATTAATTTTGTACTTTAACTCAAGTAGAAATATAAAGAGTGGGCAAGTGGGCTTCTGCTTTCACTCAAGTAATGAAGGGTATCTGTCCCTACTAAATATGCTATCCTAAAATACTATAACCAAAAACGGTTCTAACAACAGAATCCACCTTCAAGCAAGGTTTGGTTTTGACTGCAAAGTTCTTGGAACAGATGGCTGATTTGATTCACTGCAGAGTTCCAGATGAAAACAAACATTACTTTAGACTATGTAGGGCAAGAATGCAGGTTATCATACTGTCTAAACTGTCAGTAAATGCTCAGTCTATTCTTATGATACATTTGTTCCAATGATCATTTTTATTAGGTTGATTAGGTGAAAGTCCATTTGTCAGAAGCATGGATGGGTAAGATGAATGTTAATGAGTGACTGATATTAAGTCCAGTGCCTGGACACATCACACACGCTCTCTAAGCCACATGCTCAGGCACAACATAGGAACACCTGTGACGACTGTGTCTGTGACTGCTAAGAATCTGGCTCTCTTCTTACCTCTCTGTCTCTCCCCTCTTAGAGAGCCCAAGTCAGCAGAAACAGACTCCCCTAACTTATTCATAATGCATGACAGTCAGAGAAAGCTCATCAACTGCATTTTCTCACTAATTTGTAATAAGAAACCTTCTGGGCACATAATTTCAGCGCATCCATTACAGTATTACACATTAATACACTTCTGGTGGGTGATTTCATAGCAAATAGTAGCCCTAAATATTGGAATAATGGCATATATATATACAGTGTTGTGCCAGTTCACACTGAAAAAGAACTAGTTCAAAATACAGTTCATTCAAATAAAAATGAACTAGTTCACGTTCATAGTTCATTTTTTAAATTTTTGAACGAAGTTCACCGCTAAAAAATGAACTAGTTCACGTTATTTTTTTTCTT
>JBBPCZ010000002.1:17726799-17736799 GCA_037974445.1 Brycinus macrolepidotus
ATAAAAATAATTGAAAAATGTCTTAGTTAGTTCATTTCCTATCTCAGAATTCCTCATAAATCAGATAAACTATAACACTATACAGAGTGGTTACATAAAAGTAAACCATAATGAACTGCATGAAGCAGCCAGAACCATTGGGGAGGGGCTGGTACTGAGTGGTTTATTTTCATACAACCACACACCACAGCAATATTTATTATACTTGTATGACTGTTATGGCCAACAGTTAATAGTATTAACTTCATATCAAGGTTTAATACTCAATTAAGATGAAATATCATCAGGCAAAGTGTACAGCATGTACAGTGGTTCCCCGCAGTTTGGACTAAAAGTGGTATTTTTATCAACCACTTTTTATCAACTGAAACTTTTATCCATGGATTTTTTGTGCTCATTTATGATATTACAAAGTTTGAACTTTATGGAAAATTAGATGACCTGTCAACAGTTGTGCTTTAGCAATTCAGAAAACCCGTTATGAGTGTAATCTGCAATCGGTCTAATCTTAACAGATTAACAGATTAATGCTGTCTGCTCACTGGATTATGGCAAGTCAGCCAAAGACCCCTGATACAATTCACATGTTCGGTTATTATTATAACTAAAAAAAGGAAGAAATAATCAACTGAATTGTTATTATCTAAAAATTATAAGGCTTTGTAAACTGACTGACTTGTATTTGTCTAAGCATAACTATTCTTTAGGGCTGTGTATACAAGGATTAGTCACAATTAATCAAACTGACAGTAAGCAAGATAAATCCATATCAGGAGAGTCAGCGATACTAACCCAGTATTTTCAAGATAACCTCATCTACAGTCAGGATTTGACAAAATGTACTTATGCAGTGCATATGCAGTGCAATATTCCAAGGAAAGCAAACAATATTTTTGAAATTCTAAAGGGAAAGTATACTAAAATGTGTATATACACAATCTGCACGTGACCAAACACAAATTTAAATGAACTACTATGTCAAGGAAATAAACATATAAAATAATAATAAATAAACCAATTGCCTATTTTTTAATTTTCCATGAAGTGAGGCCATGTTTGGAAAGCTGCATATGCTGCTGTGTGGAGCAGGGGTTTGTGGGTCCCTGGGGGTGGGCAGTGTGAGCAGGACTGAGGTCATAATCCAAAGAGCAGCAGGATTTTATTTCACAAGCTCGTCAACTAAGTGCCTCTGATACATCTCACACTGAACCACATGCACAGTCGGGAAGGGACTAGTGATGCTATGCTCACAACACACTTAGGTACACACACACCTTACACACCTAGTGTGTAAGTGACAAAGTATGGTATTCCTCATGACAGTTCTGTTGTAGACAAAATTTCCAATTCAGCAACATTGGTGGTCTTTAAACATTTAATTTTGATTTAGTGCTGTTGCGATACATTATAAATTTTGATCCAAAATCTCACAAAAAGAATCAGTAGTGCCACCTTTTAATAATATTATCCAAAACTATGAATAGAACTAAACAGCGGTAATTATGCATTAAACATGCAGTTGGTCAGTGTTCTTTAACTATATTGTACTATACGTATATTGTGATGTAATGTAGTTTATCATGATAATAACAAATATCATCAACGTGCCCACTCTACATAGTTCACATATAGAGTGACCCACCTTGAAATGGCACAGCTAGCTACTTTGAGACTGAGAAAAATTAGCTTCTTTACCTATTCCATGTTGCCCTTTTTTCCAGCCATAAATAGGCCCAAACTCTCCTACTTCACTGTTTAATACATGTCTTTCTTTCAGGGAAAGCATAACCACTATGCTGAAGATTTTTTTGTTCCATAGACTGTTTGCCAGTAAAAGCAGAAAGTTCAAGCAGAATGTTGTTGTTTTCTTTCACTGTAGATCTATCACCAGAAAATATGTCATATAATCTGACATGCAGCACACTCAGCTGAATTTGCTGTGTGAAATGCAAAAAATGTGTAGAACCATTGTTTTGTAAGGTCTGGAGTGGGCTTAACACACTAGAACACACAGGACAGGTTAGTGCATCTGGGTCTGTGGTTTTATTTGTTTTAACATCATTGCTGCGTGAAATATTTTGGAAACGCATCCACCCACACACACACACACACACACACACACACATACACACACACACACAATACAGGAGGAGTCTAATGCTCCTGTAATCACACTTTTAGACACTCAGAACTACTTTTTTTTACCTTTCCTTTGAGTCCTATTACATTTTAGTGCAAGAACTTTCAAGTTAGTTGAAAAGCCATGTGTAAAGTTACGGGCTTGGCTTTGCTTTCTAACATAATTCATGACAGCATCATAAGTTCCCCAACAGTGTTACAGTCTGACACCTCTGCACTAATACAGTTCTGTTCCTTGGAGATTTATTTAGCAGACAGACAAACTCTGTTGCGATGTGAAATGTACAGTTAAAATGTGAGCCCTACTCTCATTCATATATGCAGTATGAGGGGAAGCAGAGCTGCTAAGTTCAGACAAAGACTGAATGTGCCTTAGGGAGACTGGCTCAGGGGAAGGGGATTCTCAAAACTGCATTTGGTCCTAGTAGGACAAATTAGCCTGCTCAGCAAATAAAGGAAGGACAAACTGTGGTTTGAGAGAGAGAGAGAGAGAGAGCGAAAGAGAGAGCAGGAGAGAGAGAATTTAGGCTAATAATACCTTCTCTGTAGCCTTGAAATATTGCAGCATGTTCTTAGTCTGTGTCGAGGGAGAAGGATAACCTGGAGTCCTTGAACTATAAAGGATGATGCTGAAAATGTGTTTAGAGCTGTAATTTGCTCCATAAATAAACCAACAGTTGCAGTCAAAACTTACATAATTACTATGAGACCATACATATAGGAACTCTTACATAACTAAACAAAGCAGCATGGGGGTGAGATAAGATGCTTATTTGAGATGAGCATAAACACAGAAACCACAGCTGCAGCACTGTATTCAAAACAAAAAAGGTCTATCAGAGAAAGCTCATCTCTTCTTCATTCATGAATTCTCTTTAAGGATCTGTTCAGGGGCTACACCAGCCATAAGCTTAAGAAGCCTGATCATTCATATTTTCTCAAAGAAAGATGTTAGAAGTTATTGTTCAGGCTACATTCATGCAGGATTCATAAATGTTGCTGAGATGAAGATTTATAAAGAATGCTCTTCTAACAGAAGACATAAAACACTTTCACTGGATATTGATTTATTGAAATGTGAAAGTGGATCAAGGCAGGAGTTTGAGGGCAATGGCAAGGCTTACGTGAATGATACAAGGGCTGCAGTTCTCGCACTCAAAGGCCTGCCACGCTGCCTTTGTCATGGAAATCTAGCATGACACTGCAAATGTGGAGCCTGGGAGAAGCGCTTTCTCACCACTGAAATAGCTTCTTAAAAACCTGGCTAAAACAATGGTGTGTCAGCAGCCAAGGCCCTGTCCACTTATCATCTGCAGCAAGCCAGCTCACTCAACTGACCAATCACTCAAAGTCCTCTTCAAACTCACACTCGTGTTTCTAATTAATGTAAACATCATTAATGTGAACCAGGCATGTGTATTTATGGCATAAACCTCACCTCAGAATTGACAGAAGACAGGGTTCTTCCTTTGTACAAAAACAAATGACCTTTCAAAGCACAAATACTGTCCGAGTCATGGTACCTTCAGGGGTATGCCTTCAGTACCTCTAGTTAGGGAGCAAAATTGTACCATATGTATCAGATGCAGTTACATAATTTTAAAGTTACCTTTCAAATAGAGATTTATTTTTAGAAAAAGCACAAATATGCCCATCTTTCCAGGCAAACATATATATCACCATATATTTCACCAATTCAAACTCATTTAAAGTACACACTTAGATCTTCTAAATGCACTATTGTACCTGTGAAGGTACATTTATGTTGTTTGTTCCTCTAAAATTTACCAGGACCTTTTTTCTGTCAGTGTAGCTGGCAGAGTGTCATTCTGTATTCTTTTATATCGGGGGAACAGTGCCCTCTTGTTGATGACCATGACACCACCAATAACAAATTCTATTACCGTTCTATATACTGCAGTTATGAAGGGGAGATACAATTGAAACAAAAGCATATAATATTAAGAGCTAAAAATACAAATGCAAAAATTAAAGTACTGCCTATAAATTGTGGAGTATATTGAGGTAAGATTTTACATTGGAATTCAACATGTACATGTATTTTCAGTTCTGCTTGGGCTGTAGAAAACAGCCATTACCATGATGTGGCTGAGAGGACAGTAATAATTAAAGATCAGAAAGCATGTATTGGACCGATATTAGAAGAAAATGCTGAACCAGATACCAGATAGAGGGACTGTTTTTGAGTAGTTTAAACATAATATTTAAACGTAAACAGGCTGTACAGTATAAGTTGTTTTTGCGACTGCTGTGCAAAAACACACCAGTACACTCATATTCGAAACACAAAGAAGCTAGTACTAACAGTGACTTTAACTGTAGCTAGCACCTTTAACCGTAAAAAAAAAACAGATTTCAGTTAGTTTGAAGAACGATTACAGCACTGACACCACGTTAGCTTGCAAAGATGCCCTAAATCTTTGGAGTTTTTCTCCAAAGTTATTTAGAGACAAGCCAGACATAAAAAAGGGGTACAATTCTGGTTACTTTATTAATGTACTGAATGTCATTATCGCATTAGGTCTATTATTTTAAAGAGTTTGCATGAAGAATACAGAAGCACAAATGCATCATTTCACTGTAGAATATTTAGCTAATAGAACACTATAACTGATCTAAAAAAAAAAAAAGGGTTTCATGAGAAGAGAAGCAAAACAAATGTCCTGAAATAGACGTAAATGTTATCTCAGCACACAATCCCAATCATGCCAATATTGATTTGATTAGTGATATTTCCAAATCGACAATGAAAGGAAATGCGGGTGAATTGTTCCAGTAATACTGTACATTTTAGGAATCAGTCAAAGAGGGAGCTAACATGAGCATTGGGAGAGAGAGTGAGAGAGAGAGCTGATAGAGCTGAAGACTCTGTACAACTGAGAGTGCCGCAGATGAGTACAGTACAGCTGAAGATGTCGCAGTTGTTGACTAAAGCAATGAATATTAACATCTCACTTACACAGTGTGACAATGAAAATAATGTGTGCCATTTATATTTTTTGTCAAATCCACATTTGATAGTATGGTAACAGAGAATGGATCTCACAAAACACCCCCCGGCTGGACCACATTTCACCCACACAACTGCACCCCATCGACTTTTAAAGAAATACATCAGTATTGGTATTGAGCCATATTCAAAGTTTTATCACTAATATTGGAACAGAAAAAAGTGACACTGTGCCATCTCTACTAATGATGCAACACTGCAACCTCGTCAAACTCTCATGCTCTATTCAGCAGCAGGCTGGGGGTGGTGATGATGTCATCGCTGTGTGGAGGACTGCAGTGAGAGCATATTAACCCTCTTGCCTCAAAGGTTGGAACAGGCAAACAGCTGTGCTCGGTGACATGCTCCTTTTGTCCCAGCCACAGCAACGGCTCTGAAGGGCTCAGTGAAAGACCTGTCAGGCCCATCAGGCCAGCATGCAGGCTTGCAACAGTGCTCCTGCAAAGACGCCATTCACAGCGGCCAATGAGGAGCACAAGGTCAGAGTGGTGTCATCCCATTTCTATAGCTGCGACTTCACAGCTCCCCTCCTTCAAACCACCAAAAGACAAAAGCGAAGCCAGCACAATCCTCCCACAC
Organism: Brycinus macrolepidotus; assembly: GCA_037974445.1. Taxonomy (NCBI): domain Eukaryota; kingdom Metazoa; phylum Chordata; class Actinopteri; order Characiformes; family Alestidae; genus Brycinus; species Brycinus macrolepidotus. The sequence goes on from JBBPCZ010000002.1 coordinate 17,732,549, forward strand.
GGCTCCCACAATAGTAGAGCAGGCATTAAGAGAATTGCAATCGCTCTGTAATGCTGGGATGTCAAACCGGGGTCAAGTGTGAGCTGAATGAGGGACCAGAGCCTTGTTTGTGACGCAACCAATGTCTTGGCATGGTATTTCTTATAAAAGGGATGAGAAAATATATATATTTAATACATTCCTTTTAAAAGGACTTGACCAGACAAGAAGCAAGAGAACAAATAGCAGTCTGATTAACTGCACTAGTGCTGAATCACACAATTACTAACTATAGAGTTAGCAAGAGCTACTGACAGAATAATAATAATCCCTGAATGCGATTCATTAAAAGACTGTGCACAACTGGGTCTGATACTGCCCCAAGATCCCCCACTCTGCTGCGTGCTGCTGCGCAGGCTGTAATTTCAGCCTTTAGCACAAGTCCGAGCTGGCCTTTCTGTCTCTCTCACACACACACTCACTCACACACACACACACCCCCCCCACACACACACAGCCTGTCGAGCTGGCCTTTCTATCTTACACACACATGCACACACAAACTTCTACACATTCAAAAACGCACACACACAACCTGTCAATCTGGGTCTTCTTTATTTCATACAACACACACACACACACACACACACACACACACACACACACACACACACACACACACACACACACACACACGCTCACACACTCACACACACACATGCACAAACACCTGATGGTAATTAGCACCTCCAAACAGCCCCATAGTCATGTCTGCAGTCTAGAAAACTGTCTCCTTCAACAGATCACTCAAAATAGCAGTGAACAAACTTTCCATTTCACCAGAGACTTGTTTGCTCATTCATTTATTCATCCATTCATTCATTCACCCAATCATTTAATCATTTATTCACACACAAACATGCACGCACACACACAAGCACACACACACACAAACACACACACACACACACACACACACAAACACACACACACACACACACATGCACGCACACTCATAAGCACACACACACATCCCAAATAATCATATAATTCATATATAAGTAAAAAACTGCTCTGGTCATCTTTTGAGAAGATTAAGATAGAAACTGAATGCATCAATCAGTACATCTGGTTACACCTGCATACATCAATCAGTTACACAACTCTGACCACAACAGGAACACGTACACTTTTGCCACACTCCTGTGTCCGTGCCACAGAAAAACAGCAATTAAATGTATATCTTTCATGCTATAATACAAAGATACAGACTGATGTGTCTAAGAGAGTATAATGAATTTACACATTTTTGCTACACAACAATTTACTGTATGAATTGGCTATACCTGCTAAGTGCTGTGCATCCAATCAACTTCCAAGTAGGACCACTGGAATGAAAGAAGTAACTACAAAGCATGTATTGTAGCATTATTTCTGTACAAGAAAACTTAAGATTTCAAAAAACTTCAGCTGTACTGACTGACCACATTTTCAGTAAACTCATCATTTCATAGTGGCCTCTCTAACACTGCAACATGAATGCAGGTACAGTAGCAGGAGCTTCTCCCCTATTATTACACTCGCTGAACAATGTATTCCATAATACAACACTGTTATTATGCATTTACAGTATATATGCACTATGATGTATATTAGCAAACTGTTAGAAGTTTCAAAAAAGTTTCCTACAGAGTTGAAAGAAGACCTGAAAAGGGCAGGAGGTACGGGGAGCAACCGTATATGTTGAAACTAGTGGTGACCACATGAGTATTCATAGGATATTCATAGGATAAAACTAACTGATAAATGATAAAAAAAAAAAACATATTCATAAGATAACACTAATTTATTGAGAGTCCATCAAAGTAACAAAAGGTAAGAAATCATCAAGATAAACTAGGGTACGGAGTGTATTTTTTATAATGCTGCTTTTCAGAAAGTGCTTGAATCTGGGTGCAAGTGTTGTATATCATGAATTTGTCTTTTTGGATGAGGTAATATTTAACCTCACTAAAAGGATATGGTATGCAAGGAATAACAGTGGTCAGCATGCCAGAGCATATCTCTAGTCATGGTGGTGGCAATGTTACCATGTGTGCTGACATCCGCATATATGGGGCCTATCGACTATTATTCCATGCTTGGACCATAAAACATCACAAATCCTCTTGCTTTCAAAATTCTTTGCAACAATTTTTATTCCATCCCAAGCAAGGGGCCCTCTCACCCAAGCAAGAGATCCACAAGTCCCAAAATAGCAGATAAGCTGCACAGTAATATGGGTCAATGTCAGTTTTCATCAAGCAGCAGTCATTCAGGCTTGCTTCCAGAACCATTTGAGGTTTCCACCATATTCATCATTCCTTAATTCAATTAAGAAGTTTTTTTCTGCTGATATTAGAAGGTCTATGATGGCAAACATCACTGACAAGTCACACTACTTCAAGCCATGGAGGATGAATGTCATGACTTAGAAACTTGCTGGATCAGGCATTCTAGATGATTTTTCCAGTGCTGTTTGCCAAAATACGACAGCCAAATAAAGACTGGGTCATGCATTTGTCTGTTTTGTGTCATTATTTATAAGCAGATTTACCAAAAAATTGCAAATATGTGAGTGTACTTTCACCTAAAATTAAAACCAAGAAAATGTGATGTATATTTTGTTTTTTGATGAGTTTTTTGTTTGAAAAAAGTATAAAATCCATATGGTCATATATCTTTATATAAACCAAAGGCAAAGGCATATTAATTGTGACAACTATGTTCTCAGTATCTCAGAGGAGTATAAAAACACTTTTTATTTGTAGAAATTCATATAAGTGTGTTTGAAATTTTTCTTCTAAGGAGAGCATTGATGTTTTAAAGCCAGAGATTCACATGTCTCCATTCTATGTCATGTGATGGTAAGATCTTCAGAAGTCTTTCCTATTTACACAATCAATCAGTGAAGAGTTAATTCAATTAAATACAAGTTATCAAATTCATTAGCATATCATTTACAAAACATTGTCTAAAACAGTGTGACACCCGTGGTGTTATAAGTCACTTCCAGCATCCATCATCAATCATCAAGCACACCAACAGCTATAATGAGAAAGAAGGTACACCAATGTGAATTTCTCATTCACTGTCTTCAAGGGTTTCTCTCCAATGTTTTAGATGTCTCTCTTCACCATCAGAAATACCTCCTGATCACCAGTGTAATAACTCACTTTCTGAAGCCACAAAATGAGTGTCCACAAGCAGATTTAATAAAGATCACATGTATTAGTACTTGACAAGAATAGAAAAAGAGGGCAGCCGTTGTGGAATAGACTTGTAAAAGTGATTACTAAAGTGCTGATCAGTTCCCCTGACTCATATTCTAGTGCATAGATATTCACGCTGACACTGCATTTTTTTCTCCTTTCTCCTCACTGACACACACACACACATATTAGGCAGACAAACTCACTGCCTTCTAACTATATGAGAGTGATGTCATACAAAGCCTGCATATGTCTTATAATAGCATTGCCTCCATTCATTGCTTTTATGCTTTCATGCCCAAGGCAGAATTCTTCCCAGATACTAAACATTATCATTAAGAATAATAGACTAAATTTAATCATCTTTACACAATTTGACTTTCACTGTGCCACACAAATGGAACATGAACAGTGGTACATCATGCATGACATAAAGAAAATAAAGTTCCTATTAAGAATGTTAATATAAAATAGTTACCATGACATTAAACTATAAACTGCAGGGTGATATGCAAGCACACTGACTGTATTTACTTTTCACTGATAGACTGCCATATTTTGGCTCCCTAGGGTGCTGCTCCTAAGGGGGAGGTTGTGGACGCCTCTGTTCAGGATGGTGGTGCATCTTTCCAAAAACTTATACTGTCTCTTTAGTTTAACTTTAGTTGGTTTAGTATATTTACAGTGGCACAGGTTCTGCTGCATTATTGGAGGCCATTATGCCTCTGTCACTTCCCATGAGATTAAAAGTAAAACAAGCATTGGTAGCTTACGAAAAATAGCAAACATGAACACTGTTTTACTGAGGCAAATATTTGTAATCGTACAAATAAGCAACTCAACTACATCTGAAACCTTGTGCTTAAAGCAGAGGCTTCAAAACTGTTTGAAGGGCACATTCTCTGCATCTTCAAGCACAGGATTCAGTTTGAGGAGCATATTCTACTACTACTGTCCCTGCTACTTCTGCCTACACATTCTTAACTAGAATCAAGATACATAAATCCTAAATATAACATTT
>JBBPCZ010000002.1:17741799-17750621 GCA_037974445.1 Brycinus macrolepidotus
CTGGCCACATTCTTCTGCAATCAGTCAATGCAAATGCTTTCTAATTACATTAGCAGGAGAGGAGTGCCAAATCAGGAACCATCATCACACTGGCTCCATGACAGCAAAAAACACTCGCATGCTACTTCATACCGTCAGCTGCTGCCCTGAGCCCATATTGACTGTCAGTGCAGAGTAAGAGGGAGGAGCACTCAAGAAGGAGCCTAAGCACTGAACAGGAGGAGACCCACATCTACAGATAAAAAAATCTTCTGCTAAACAGACCTCAGGCATTCCTTGACTGCACATACACACACACACACACACATACACACATACGTACATAGACTTACACATCCCTGCATACTAATGCTTAACCATATTAGACTATCCCCCTAGGTCAAATTGCATTTTCATACTTCAGTGGCTGTTTGAAAATGAATCCCTACATAGATCTTAAAGCAACACCGCCACGCATTCTTACCAACCAAAGACCATGTGCCATAAAGTTGCAGAATACATTTCAATAATAGGAGAGTTTATTGGTGAATGCTACTTTTAGGTATATAGAGAGCAAACATTTGAGCTATTTCTGTGTGTAGTTTTAATTCCCTTACACCGAAATTAATTCATTTTAGGCCCCAAACTTCTTTCTGCACTATGCATTAATTTGAGGTGGAAACATCAAAAAATGACAAGACAACTAGAATGGAACACGAACAATGAACGAGGACAAGGTCAATGCTTGAAGAAGATGAAAATGCTTATTAGTTTTGTACTATTGCTCTGATCAAAAAATGGTTATAAGCAGTTGCATGCTTAAAAAGCCACAAATGAGCTGGACCTTGTGGGTAAAAGTGCCTTGGATAATAATGACAGGTGACCTCAAAGAGTGTGTCAGTCAGTTAATAAGGCAGGTTCTGTTGACTCGTTGGTTCAGCCTCTTTGTGATTAGTCAAATCCGCCACTAAATCAATCAGACTATTTTACCACCAAGGTTACATATATTTGGTTACATATTAACACCTAAGAGGAAATAAAAAGCTGTTTTCTCCAGTGATATATTACTGCCTGCCCTAAGCTCAGTCAGGGTTGAAAAGAAATCCAATGATTTGTTCCCACTTGTTTTCAACTAGATGTGCTTGGATGTAATGCAGCAGATATACTATAGTAAAGAAATAAATCAGTTGTTTTTTAATAGAAAATTAATTAGTAAAAAAATACCTCTCAGAACTGCTACAATTCCAACAAGCATTAAATGATCAAGTATAGATTTTAGATTTAGATTAAAGGTAATGCAACTGACATATAGTACTGAAATAAATCAGTTGCACATCAAAATAACTGCAAAGCCAGAATCATACTTTTGATTAATATACAGTTTACTTTGCATTTTAAAAGAAAATTAATTGGTATAAAATTAACTACTAGCAAATGCCTCTCAAAGCTGCTATATTTCCAACATGCATTAAATTATTAAGTATAGTTTGGGACAGCTGTTTTATGGAAAGTAAAAATCTAATTAGTGACAGTACATTTACTGTTATAAATAATAATCATATAAGTGTATAAGCTGGCCAGTGGAATCAGTCACATTCAGTCACAAAAGACCCTCAAGGCATGTAACAGAACCACTGTAACTGACTGTTAACTAGTGTCTTTTTCTGAAAAGCATTTAGATGTTGGGCATTTCCACTGCAGGAGTAAGTAATATGTGTTGATCGGGGAAAAACTGTAGAAGACGGTTTGTGTTTGGGTACCACATGCCGCTGCAGAAACAATAGAAGTCCTCTGTGTCAAAGACGGCATGTTCCACCTCACTTTGTTAAAAAACAAACCTAGTTTGAGATGATTAAAAGACATTTCTATCAGTAATTCAGTTTGCATAGACCATATGTATATATTTTTCATTATGTGCTATATGGTAATGAACTGTGTCTGAGAGACTTGCATAACACTTATCCTCATTTATCCAAGTGACATAATTCAGCTAAACTTTAAACCTAAGCTCTTTCATCTGTGAAAAGAAAACAAAATTATGTAAAAAAAAAATGTAATCGGTATTCCTAGCATGCACCTGCAGAATTTATACCTGGGCTGTCTACTTGCAGGATTAGACAAGTTGATGTGTGGGAAGCAGGAAAAATGGGCAAGCATAAGGACATAAGTGACTTTAACAAGAGTCAAATTGTGATGGGTAAATGACTGGGTCAGATCATCTCCAAAAAGGTAGATCTTGTGGAGCATCCCCGGTTTGCAGCTGTTAGTACCAACCAAAAGTGGTCCAAGGAAGAAAAAACAGTGAACCTGTAGCAGGGTGATAGATGCCTTAGAATCACTGAAGTGCTAGCACATCTGGTCCGATCTCACAGAAGAGTTACTGCAGCACAAATCACTGAAAATGTTAATGCTGGGTATGACAGAAATAGCTGCAGACCGGTCAGAGTACCCATGTTGACCTCTGTCTAATGGCAAAAACGCCTAAAATGGGCACATGAGCATCAGAACTGGACCATGGAGCAGTGAAGGAAAGTGGTTTGATCTTATTTTACATCATGTGGACGGCTGGGGGCGTGTGAATCACTTACCTAGGGAACTGACGGCACCAGAATGCACTATGGGAAGAAGGCAAGCTGGTGGAGGCAGAGTGACACTCTAGGCAACATTCTGCTGGGAAACCTTGGGTCCTGGCATTCATGTGAGTGTTACTACCTCCTACCTAACACTTCATAGCAAGTAGACACCTTCATGGCAACAGTATTCCCTAATGGCAGTGGCCTCTTTCAGCAGGATAATGCACGCTACCACGCTGCAAACATTTTTCAGAAATGATTTGAGTAACATGAGAGAGGGTCCAAGGTGTTGTCATGGCCTCCAAATTCCTCAGATCTCAATCAGATTGGGCATCTGTGGGATGTCCTAGACAAACCAGTCCGATCCATGGAGGCCCCACCTTTCAATGTACAGGACTTAAAGTATCTGCTGCTAAAGTCTCAGGACCAGATACAACAGCACACCTTCAGAAGTTTTGTGGAGTCCATACCCCAATGGGTCAGAGGTGTTTTGGCAGCACAAGGGGGACTTACTTAATATTAGACAGGTGGTTTTAATGTTATGGCTAATTATTATAATATAGTATGTATTGTTTATATATTTACATTTTTTACATCATTTTACATAATGATGAATTATGAATCAATAGCAACGATCCTAAATTACTTACTGGAATAAAATCTTCCATGATCTATAACTGATTCAAGATTCGAGTAAAGGTACGTGCCAGCAGAGTATTATTTAACTACATTAACACAGAAGAAAAATGAAAACGTCATGCATAGACAGGAATACAAACTTGTATGCCTCGCTGTGTGACTGTAATCATTAACAAAACAACAAACTTACTGCATACTTTATCCTGTGGGTTAGGGCTTGCTCCAAATGCGCTTGCTGCTGCTCGGGTCTCTCAGTAGGAGATTGTGGTTTTGCGATGAGGTCATTCGTGAGCACAGTACAGAAATCTAAAGAGCTGAAGAGGGAAGATTAGAGTTTTGAAGTTGGAGGCTGCACTAAGGATCTGTGCTAATAATTACAAACTTAAATTCCTGTAGTTTTTTTTGAGTGATTATTGGCTGAAAGTTCCATCCCAGAGAAATGTTTGGCTCAAGATAGAGGTCTGTTATTTTAGTAGGTAAGAGGCAAAGAATTATAGGTTGTTAAATTAAATTCAATTTGTTTTTCTACACTATACCTTCTGGTGTATTCACATACTCAGTCATTCAGACATTTGAACACATTGAATGCATAATTTAGTCAAAGGCCAGGCCTTTGAGCAAAAGTAGCCCTAAAACTTTTTTAACAGATTTTTAAAGGAAGATACAGAAGAAAAAAGAAATCAAATTAAAACATTATTTCTGCAATGACTCCAAAAACAATCATTTAGGACAGAAATAGCCATTTAATACAGTACATAATCTCCACAAATTTTGCAGCCTTGCAATCATGTATGGACAAGGTCTGACAAATAAAACAAAAAAAGAGGGAGGCTTTATAGAATACTCTATTTAAAAAATGAACAGTATGCTCTTAATAGATTATATTAGATCCTACAAACAGTGACAGCAAACTGTGAAGGCCAAGCGATAAACGACTTCCTCTGGAAATTCCACTGGAACACACCATAAAAACAAACTGCTATAAAGACTAGTTGTTAGTGTATGTTGTGCAGGGAACTGGCCTAGGAGTGACCCTCACATGCATTTTCATTTCAGAGCACGAAGCAGGTAATATAAAAAAGACAGGAGCCGGTAATTATAGCATGAAGCACGCTTCCAAGCACACGCACACATCCCCTTGCTCTCCAGCACTGCAGCCTCTACATTCATCCTCTTAAGAGCAACGTGCCATCAACATGCAATCATCATATTAGAACACACTTTACATGTCTGGGGAAAAAGTGGCTCGTTACCAGAAAGACAAATAGAGTAAAAGCTCTTATTCACAGTGGAGGCTTAAAATAACAAGCACTGTGCTGGAGAGCTTCTTGTCTTCATATACCAAACTTCGCTAACAGGTTTATGTAAATATACACTTGTCCCTCTGTGTTTTAAATGCCCTTCTCCTTGATTTGCCAAATGCATAGCAAATGACACTTTTCTGACATAATGATCCGTAATGTAGAAAGTAGACGAGAAGTAGTCTAGCAAAACTACTCTCTAGGACAAAAACTGAAAGGAAAAAGTGATGATGTACACTTGAAAGGCCTTATCCTATGCTCATGTTCATTTTAAAACACATCTTTCGTCATATCATTTAGATTATTGCTTTAAAGCCAGTCTGATTTAAATATTATTTGAATGGGTGGCCATTGTGTGTGCCCAGATCTTCACAACACACTAAGTAAAAGACATGAATGTGCTCCTGCAAGTTTACGCATGGGCTTCTTTGCTTTGCCAACAGGTGGCACTAAGATTTGGAGCGAGCTTTAGCCCCAATCAAACCCCCCAGGGCGATGTGCATGCAAATTCCTCCAAGCTGCTGCTGCTGGTCTTCTTGGAATAAATACCAAACCCAGCAGTGGGGCGCACAGAAGGTAAAGTTCTCATTTTCCCGGGTTAAGCACTAATCCCAGTCTTCAGTTACCTAACGCGCTCCATACGAGGGCTCAACTTCGCAGCAAAAGCTGGAAGCTTGCAGATCTGGCAAGAAATAGTTATAAAATGCGTGTAGACCCCCTATCAGATGCAGCATAGCTTACCTGCTCCAGGGTCTCCTGTCCCAGCAGAGCTAAAGGAAAACACCCACGACATTCGCTACGAGCCGCAGCTCATGCACTGACAGTAACGTTGCTGCCTCTCTGTTTCAGACACAGCATGGATCCATCCTAATGTACAGTGTATATGAAATAGCCCACACTGTACCAGCGAGTTCTGTTACAAAACGGTATGGGGGAGATCTTCTGATATAAAGCAGCACCAGTAAAGTAAGGCTAAATTAGCCTACTGCATGTTGCCCGGGTATTACTGAACCGAGGAGAGCTGGAGGACTGTACCTGCTGTCCGGAGCTGGGGGGCGAGGCGCTCCTACTGTTCCCATGGCTGTCCGGCACGACGCACTGGTTTAAGGGGCGCAACTTATTACTCATGCACAAACCGCTACGTCACGGTGTTGTGACTGGGCTTTGAGCAGACATGGTGTATATATATAGACTTTAAATGAGTATTTCCCTGTTTTAAGCGTCGTCTAAAGGCTACTGTAATGCGTAAAACCCCTTTAAACCCCAGCCCTGGCCCTAAGCGTCCCGAAGAGAACCACGTGCACCCTCACAGCTGTAGGGAAGCAGTGCATGGGCTAGTATCTGATACTGTCTTACTGTTCGCATATCTTCCTACAAGCAGAAACAGTTTACAGTACCATGCAACTTGTTTAAAGCCATTTTTCTCATTTGTGATAATGTATCTTCCTGCCAGCGACGTTAACATTAGAATACATGCAAACAAACAAGAAAGCAGGAAAACAGTTTCAAGATTTTTGTTTGTAAAAAAAATATATATATTTTGTGAGCTGGTAAGGAGAATTTCTCCCCCGGCCGTGACTTGGATCTGTGAAATTCCATCAGCAGCTCCTGATTTAATTTAATGAAGGACTGATTGAGTCAAAACAGATTTCTGATGGAAACTACAAGTAATACTGGGCTTCCACAAGAAACACATTAAGAGACTGTACATAAATTCACTATTTTCTGTATAATGTTAATTGGATGTATTCTTTTTAGTGTTATTTAGTATATTTAGTGATTATTAATGTTTAAAAAAAAATTTTTTAAATTTGATCTTTGCAGACTTTTGTTGAGTTCTGTACATTTGGTTAAAAAAAAGCCCAAGAAAGCTTGGGTTCATTCTTTATACTGTTTCATTCACACTTTATGGACGCACTCAAAAGGACTTCGCAACAGTACGCAACACAGTGATCAAATCCGCATGACCATGACTGGACAGCCCTGTAATCCTCTATGCTGTAAGTAATGTGATCTGAACAGCATGTCTCACATATCTCCTGAGCCTCTGGCGTGTGAAACACAGCAATAAGCACATTCATGAATGACTCATGTGTTGTACTTTAATGCACAGACTGGAAATAATTTCAGATATTACAGCAGTATTGTCAGCATGAGCAGACCAGTGTCTTTCTGAGATCAGCGTCGCCAAAAAGATTTCACTCTGTTTTCGGGCAGCCTTCGGATCTGTTTATTACACATAACACCCACCCATGTGTGATGCATTGTAATCTATGTGTATTGTGCACACCATTACATACTGCTTACTTTGTTCTGATCCATGTAATTTACAATTATGTAATGCATGCTAGTAGTGTTTACCAGCACAGAAGGTATGTGTTCAGTATACATGCACACAGGTATCTGGAACACCAGTTTGGTGTATTTAAGTACCTTTTCACTCTTGCTGATACAGTGTCCCCCACTGAATTATTAGCAACCTTGTTAAAGATGATTAAAAAAGGTTTATAAAAATGAACTTCAAGAGTTATAATCTTAAGAGATATAGTGAAAAAATGTTCCTTCATTTGAGGTGGGTTTAGTCAGTGTTTTTGAGGTGAGTGTTAGTAAGTTTAGAGAATAAAGCAACCATGAGTAAAAAATACATTTTTAAAACACTTACATCACAATTATTAGCACCCCAAGAAATCTGAGCATTCCACTGCAATAAGGATAGCTGGTCGACTTAAAATGCCCAAATCAACAGTTGTGGCAATCAATCATTAAGAAATGTAAAATTATCATGAACCAGCCTGGAGAAGGATGCAAAGCTATTTTGTCATTAGCCATCATCATGAGGATCAGACAAGCAGAAAAAAAATCTCAAAAGGTCCACAGTTTCAGAAAACCAGAGTTTGGTAGCATCCTGGAGTCACAGTGTCCCCAAACCCACCATAAGTTGTCACTTCCATGCCAACAAACCGCTTGGAAAATATGCCAGAAAGAAGCCTTTCTTTTCTTTTCACCATAAGCAAAAGCACTAGGAGGGTTCTGTGGTCAGAACTGACACTAACATTCAAGGTGGGTTTAGTGAATAAACAAACATGGCTACAGAGAAAAGCACCTATTACCATGTGTTAAATATGGTGGAGGACCTGTGTATTGTTCGCATACATGGCATTATGAACTCCAGGAATACTAGGTGGTTTTTCAGCTGCAATCCGGCTGCTTCCGCCAAGAAGCTAAACCTCTGATCTTCCAGCAGGACAATGATCCAAAGCACACATCAAATTCCGCTCAAAAATAGTTAAGTGAGCCCAAACTCAAGCTTTTGCTGTGGCCACCCTAAATATAATTGAAAACTTGTGGGTTGAGGTCAGACAGAGAGTGTGCAAGAGAAGACTCTGGACTGTATAGATATTTTGTTTTGAGGGATGGTCGAAAATCCCTTCTTCTGTGTTCTCAAGTCTAATAAAACACTACAAGACAATAGTCAGTGAAGTTTTGCTGGCAAAAGGGGCGTTGCACAAAATACTAAATGATGGGGTGCCAATAATTACGACACGCATGCTTTTCGGAATAAAATTTATTTTTTGATCACCTGTGACTTTTTTTTTGTGGTTAAAGCCTTTTTATTGAATTTATATATATAATGTTGTTTTTACTCAGAAAAAAAAAAAAATATATATATATATATATATATATATATGCTGAGTAAAGACAACATTTGATCAACAGGGGAATTTCCATTAAGCCTTTTTCACTCAGTCCAAATAAGATTGCTAATAATTCTGGAGGTTATAATAGTATTTTACTCCCTACACCTAATAAGTTAAAGAAAAAAAAACTCACAAATAAAACAGACCATTTTCCATGAAACTGAACATACTCATAATGAATGGAAATCATATAAAACAACTCAACAATGTTCAGAATCAATATGAATGCTTCAACACATGACAATTAATAAAAATTTATAACATAATAAATCTGAGTGAGAATAAAATAAAACACAACAGATGCTGATAAATCTCCAATTACATCATCTGTAAGTCTCCTGCATAATAACTTAGATCAGAGGTTTTAAACCACAGTGATTTAGTTCCCTCAGGTGCTCCACATGTTCGCTCAGAAGGAAGCCAGGCCCATTTATACTGCTTTAAAGATTTCCAAGCGAGAGTGCCAATCTAAATGTCAGTCATTATAGTAAATAAGATCTGAGAGGCAAGTTTATAGTAGGAATGTATTTTTCCAGTCCTAGAACACCACAGCAGTTTTGTGTCTTCTGTGCTGTGGGGGGGGGGGGGGGGGGGGGGGGGGGGGGGGGGGGAGGGGGGGGGGGGGGGGGGGG
>JBBPCZ010000002.1:17750631-17770100 GCA_037974445.1 Brycinus macrolepidotus
GAGTGGGAATGGATTTTTCCAGTCCGAAAAAACCACAGCAGTTTGGTGTCTTTTGGGTTCTAGCCCCCCCCCCCCCCCCCCCCCTTTGTAACTTATAAACTAATCATCAAGCATCTAATGAGCTGCATCAGATCAGGAACATTAGAACAAAGAGCTGTGGCTGTCTAGGGCTGTAACTGCCCTGGTTTTAAGACACTAAGCTGCAGTGTCCTCAGCATAGACTGAAAAAGGAAACGTGTGGGATAGCTGGAGAGACCAAAGGACAGGTAGTAGAGGCACTAAGCTTAAAAGTGCTCACTAAGGCACAGTGGGATCAAAGCTAAAGTGGAGAGATGCTTTATTCTTCCTGACGCTGTGCTGCATCTGGCAAACTCTTCAGCCCAGGACACGTCACAGGAGACACCACACATCCCTGTAAACAAATACAAATCAGCTTGTGTTATGGCCTTAGTTAAAGTAGCCCATTTTGGCAAGTTTTTAAATCCTTTACTAGATATAGTGCAATTAAAACAAAAGGTTACAAGGTTACAGTTAATGCAGTTCATTCATTTTTTTCATTATCAAATTGGTTAAGTAATGGCATTTAGATGGGTTATTCATTAAGATTTACATATTGAGACTTTATGAACAGCTCATCTCCTGTATATACCTCCTATAAATCTTCACTAGTTGTCCTGGAATACTCTTGTGCCGAACATTTTGGTATTTCAACTGCTCTGATACACCCACTTCAAGTCTGGATAGAGTGGTTTGGCTTATTAGTTGGATTAAGTGTGTTAGAGCAGGAAAATAACCTAAATATGCAGGGCAGAGTACTTCCAAGGCCAAGTAAAGGAAACATCACAGTAGTGGAATAGTTAGGTTCACTTACATTATTCCACGTCCCCTCAGCTTCAGTATGAGAAGCACTCGGTGTTGAGTCACTGCAGTCTTCTGGAGGAGTTGGAGTTTCACTACTGCCCTTCCTCTGTCCATGTCCACTTTCCACATCCTACAAAGAAACAACACACACACACACACACACAAAATCAGTGTTCAGAGAGGTGTATGCAGTTTGGCAGAGACTGAACAAGAAAGAACACAAATTTTTGACCTGTCCCTCATGAAACAAATCAGTGCCATACCCCATTAGGGAAACATGTGGACACATTACAAAATACACACACTAGCATAAGGTGCTTATTCATGTCAGGAGCATGAAACATACACACTTGCACACAAAAATAACATTATGGAGAAGAAGCAGGAACGTGCTGCCCTGGGGAAATGCACACAATCAAGTGCTGTCTGTGTAAGCTATGGATATCCTGATACAGACTGACTGTTTCCAAACAAGGACAACTCAAAGAGCTTCACACAAACATACATGTACACACAAAGTGCTCCCTCAGGCAGCTGGCTGATGATGGAGACACTGACACTGTGACACACCTCACAGACATGCTATTAGAGGTTTTGTCTGACACCATAGAGAAACAAATACACGGGATCGTTTGTCAATGCACGAGATGACACGCACATTCTATCCCATCATCAAACAAAAGCTTTTCTCAGAGGTGTTGTGTCATGACGCCATAAACAGAAAATGACATATTGTGCAGGTTGAAAGAAAAGAACAGTGCTTTCTTCCCTAACTGAGCACACTCAGAGATGACCTCGGTGACATAAGCTCAGGTGAAAGAGGTTCTAGTGCATAGGTGAAAAAGGCATGTGTGTCGGGGTAATAGAGACTGCTTTTTATTCAGTTAACCAATCAATGTCTAATCTGAGCATTCTGTGTATATTCACTTTTGTTGGGCAAAGACCCGCTAGACTTGCTGCATATGTAAATGCTACTCTTGCCAAAACTTAAGGATGTCTGCACTGGAAACGTAAAATCTACTCATCAAATCAAAATGTAAACAAACTAGACTATGGACTTGAGAGAACTTGAGAGCTTGAAAGAACTGGCTAAACATTTTACATTTATGTGACATTTAAATGCAATAGCAGTAGTTCACGGCAAATTAAAACACTATCTTAAACTGAAATACTAACTGAAACTTCCAGAAGCCAAGCAATTTCCATTAAATGTCTCAGTTTGGTTAATTTCGATATAAGAAACAGGAAAAGTCATACAAGTCCCTTTTCTTCACCTTGCGATGTTTCTCTGTGTTTTGATGAAAGGTGGTTGGCTTAGCTCCAGTATTTAAAATGGAATCAGCGTGATGATATTAAAATTATAATAAAAATAGCAACAGGAAATACATCCATCCAAAACGGAGCTCTCCCACTCGCAGCTAGGGTAGACCACTTGGTGGATTACAGTGGGAGTGTTTTGGTTTTATTGATGCTGGTTTGCATTTCTTGCTGCTGCTACAATCACCCAGTCACATTGTGAGGTCAGAACTAACTGTGCTATAATGATTAGCCTTAAAAACAATACTCCTAGAGTTTAAGGGGTTCAAAACAGAGGCAAAAAGTCATACTCACAGTGGTAGTAGGTGATTCAGGCATGTCAAGCGACTCTCTGATGGGACTGTGTTGGGTGAGCGCTAGGGGCACCTTGCGGCCGTAGTGCCCCACAGGACTGAGGGTAAGGGAATGGGATCTTTTCACTGCGGAAGAGACGGCCTGGGCAAAGCGGGATGGTGTGGTGGAGGAGTATGGCTTAGGCGCTGCAAAGCTGCGCAGCTTCTCCAGGGTCAGGCCAGCGGTAGGCTCCCTAGAGGGAAGACTCATCTGGCGGGGCAATGGGGGGCGTCCTGTCCCACTGGATGCTTCAGCTTCTCTTGAGGAGAGCACAGAGTAGGTGTGAGTGGGTCTATCCGGCTCTTCCTGTTTTAGCGGAGGCAGCGTTGAAGCAACTTGCTGCACTTCTGCAGTCTCTTTTTTCTCTTCAGATTGAACTGCTGGCGTAGGAGGAGGGGAGCTCTCCTGTGTTGCCCCAGGGTAACTCTCTCTCCGTGGGCTGCCTAGGGCCTCCCTCTGGCCCCCTGCAGCAGTGCTGCTGCTGCTGTCACTCACGCTCATGCTCCTCACTGCTGCTGAGCTTACATAACTCCCAGGTGTTCTTTTGTGCTGCGGTAAGCGGAAAGAAGCTGGTTTGGGCCTGGTCGTAGGTGGAACTTTCTTCTCCTTAACCTCAGGGCCTGCCCGAACTGCTGCGAAAGAGGAGACATCAGCCTCAGGCGATGCTGGAGATGAGGGAACAGAGTGGGACAATTCGCCGCTCCCAGACCTGAGAGCGGTAGCAGGGATGTTTGTGGACTGAGGAGGTGCTGTAGTTTGGCAAGAAATACCAAGTGGCTGCTTAGAACCTTCCGACCCTCCACTGCTCACCTCCTGAGCTGCAGCTGTACTGGGGGACTCGAGTGTTAGCTCCACTTCGAAGAAGCGCAGCTTGTCCAAGGACTTTTGAGGCACAATGGTATAGGTGGTCATGCCCACCTTGGGGATGTAGTCGCGGGTGAGCTCGTTGGAGGGTTTGGGTTTTGGCTCAAACTCAGTAATGTACTGCAGGCTGCCTGCTTTAGTGGCTGAGGGAATGTTTGTGGACATCTGACCCTCAGGTGGTTGTTTCTCAGGGCTGTGAACTGAAGCAGGGTGAATCTCATGCATGTGGAGCTCCTCTGTAGATGTAGCCATGTCCCGCTTTGAGCTGACTGAGGCTGAAGACAGAGAAGGGATCAGCTCTATTGGGCTGGGTGAAGGCTCAGGTTCAGTAGACTCGCACCACATCTCTGTCTGAATCTGTGTGTGAGTTAGACTCACAGCAGGGGCAGCATTCTGCGCCGATTGCCCTGAGGTTTCCGCAGGACCGGGCCTAGGGGGCACCTGGGGCTCTGCTCGCTGAGTGTGTGTGACTACATGTGTGTGTGACAAAGCAGCACCCTGGAATGAGTTGTCCTGCAAGACGCCTACGGTAGAACTGCTTTCTTCCTTTGCAGTTGTGGAGTTTTCAGCAGTCAAAGAGCCTGCTTCAATCTGCTCCTCAATTTCAGCTGAACAAGAAAATTATAAAGAGTCAAGCACAATCATGTGAGTATGACTTTACTTTCTCTCCTGTTATCTGTCACTATTTCCTTTAAGCTCTCTGTTTATTACAAATGTACTTTTGCACTTATTTCTGTTTGTGTAGGTGATGCACACAAGCCTGTCAAACGTATTAAAAGAATAGTACCATCACAGTTGGAAAAACAACACACCATTGTCTGCTGGCTGGAGTGAGGCATCAGTCTCTGGCTGATCTCCATTCACCTCTGAGTCTGCAGATAATCTGTCAGGAGTGAAAATCATGTAAAGCTTTGGCAACTCAAACAGGCTAAAAAAACTTTTTTTTATCTGCAAGAGTGTCGTACTTGCCATCTGTGGTCAGATCACATGACATTTCTTCTGAGCTCCCCCCGGGTGGCGCCACATTCTCCATCTCTGAGTCCTGAGAGGGGGAGGCAGTACCTGCTCTATCTGAGTCCATCGAGACATCAGCAGACAGGTTTATACTGCTATCATCCTCCAGCAGCTCCTGTACAGGGCTGGGGCTCTCAGGACTGGGGGTGATAGGGCTGGCTCCTGCAGGACTGGAGTTCTCAGGGGTAACAAGAGCTGCAGGAGACTCTTCTTTCTCCTGGATTTCCTCAAGAGCTGGTGGCAACCCTGTAGCATTACATCACATGTTTGTAATGAGTATTCTATACAAATTACAAATATTACAAATTACACACACACACACACACACATATATATATATATGCAAAAAGTCTAAGATACCTGTATACACTGCCATACTTTGGAATTACATGTGAAATGTAATTCAATTGTAAGTTATACTGTAGACTGGAAACACCATAAATAGTGAAATATAACTAAACCCCAGAGAATATTTTAAGGTGTTTTATTGAATATTGATTTATTGATTGGGGAACACCAAAGAGTTGTTAAATTATATACTGTATTTATTACTATTTCAATTTCGTTAATGTATTTTTTAATGCTATTTTCTCATCAATTTTAGTCAGGTATAATTCTACCCACTACCCCAATCACACATATTAACTCTGGGAAGCTGAGGGCTAGTATGTGCTTATTTCAAGTCACATGAAGCCAGCCAACATATCTTTCCAAACTGCTGCTAATGCAACATCATTGGACAACTCCAATTTATGATGGCCAGCTAACTGCCAATTACATCATCACAGATCAAACATAAGGCACTATATGCGTAATTGTATGAATTTCTTTTTAACATTTTTGGTGTTGTACAGCTTTTTCAATCATAATGGGATTTTTTACAGCTCTGTTCATCAATGCAGACACATCTAAAATGTCTGTTTTTTACAGCCTCCTACACATTGGAATCATTTTATACATGTATCTGGTTTAGTAAATCTAAACATCTGAACTCTAATGTATATCCATCAAAGCATTTTACAGATTCCAGGGTTGAGATAAAGATGTTTTTATAGACAACGATATGCTTTGGATGCTCTAGAGACAACTTTCATTCAAATCCCCCATGAACTTATAATCTTCTAATAATCATTTTTCTGTCACCTACACCACTCAACAAAATCCATCTACATCATTTGTTAATTGGATTATCCCAACTACTTGGTCTGTACCATATGAATGTCTCAATTTTTAATGTTCTTTAAGTACATTTCAAGTTTCTTTTTTCCCTATAACTTTATTCAGCGCTGTCAAAGAGTGTAAGATGGGCTTCCCTTTTGAAGCTTGGTTCCACTCAAGGCTTCTTCTTGATGCCTCTGGGAGCTGGACTGCTCCGTAGGGGTTTATGTCCAAACCATTGAAAAGCTGCTTAGTGACCATGATAACTGATAAAACCATTATACAATTAAAATCTAAGTGCAGTAAACTGATTGATACTTCTGAAATTCAGATAAAACATCTACAACAGTACTTTATCCACCTCTATTTAGGTTATAAAAAGTGTCCTGTAAGTTTCAAAGAATATCTGGATGGTTCTCTATCCGTTTCATTTTTGAAGAGATCTCTCTCAGTGGCCGGTCTGAGCATGGATGTCTTAATAAAGACACCCATATTTTCCTCCTCTGCAGTATCCAGGAGCAGCTTACATAATGGGCTGATAGGAGTGGGTTATTTGGCACTTTCAGTATTAATGTGAGAGTAGAGCAGGGAAGCTAAAGCGCTGTAGCGCACCGCTCTTCAGACTGAGTGAATCGCTCTTAATTAAGACGTCTCGCTTCCCTCGCGCCCTCCGCCAGCACTGCATTCAGCACTTCAAGGGCTGTCGCTGGGGACTGGAGAGCAGAAGGAATATTCAAAGAGAGAGCTTCTCTCTGCTGAGCGCTCTGTGATCTCTCTCTCTCTCTCTCTCTCTTTGCTCCCTCCCCTCTATCTCTGGAGTTGTGAAGTGTCATGGATATAGATACAGACATTCAGAATCTGGGATTTACTCTATCTTGTCTCTGCCCTTTCTCTCTCTCATTCCCTTTTTTCTCCTTTTTTCTTTTGCTCTTCTATGCCCTTGTCTTTTCCTACCATTCGCTCCCTATATATCTTAATCCCTTTCTTTGTATATCTTTCTTTTTCTCCTCTGCCCCCCCCCTTCCTTTTTTCATTGCCTTTCTCCACGCCTCCCTCTCCTCTGTGAAGTCGATTATTGCTGTCGGCGGGGGAGCTAGGCAGGGCTGGAGACACAGGCAGTCAGAGACTAGTCCAAACTTTAGCAGCACTTTATTACCGAGACTTCAGAACATACCGCTGACATACTGTAAGACATCACAAGCTTTAAGCTACTTACAAAAGACAAAAGGCTCATTTCAAATGCAGCACACAAACACAAATGCAGCGGAATAAAAGGGACGTGTCACTGAAGATCAGAAAACCCAGTGTGGCAGAGAGAAAGTTTCAGCTCCGTTTGAAAAATATACATAGAAGAAAGCGAACTGAACGAAGGATCCTCCCATGTCTCAAGAGGCTGCTTTTGTGTGGTTATGAACAACGAGCAGAGTCTGTCTACAGATTCAAATCCCTGATTAGAGTGCACTTACTCCCTAAAAGCTAGTCCCTCTCTGTTGCTCTCTCACTTGCTTTTATGGAAAACTTGCTATCACATCTAAGCAAAACAATGCGTTTTTACGAGTGCTTTCACTGCTCGGTCTCTGGGTATTGCGCAGACATTTTGAAAAGTAAAACATGTCATGGTTACAATGAGAGCCCTTGTTAGGTTACCTCCCTGGATGAGGCACACTTATGTTCACTGAAGAAAATAAAGGATGGTATTAAAAGCCAAGAGAGGACAGCGTGGCAATAGAGAAAAGCCTAAAAAACATTAAGTTAATAACCCTAATGGAAGCTAGCCACAGTGAGTTCCTTTCCAAGATAAATGAATAAGACTCCATGCATTACTTTAATAAATCCAAATGTAATGACACAGATCACAGTACAAGACTATTGAGATCATAATAACACCACTGTAGTATGAAAAGCAAAATACATAGGGATAAAATCTTTAGAAAAAACATAATTTTTCCAATAACTATCTAGAAAAGGAATATATCAGTTTTATGATAAATATCCCTATCAAAGACCTTCACCGTTGTCTGCACTGAACTACAAAGTTATTACAAAAGGATTCCAACATTGATAGAAAAAATGTCCACATACAGTAAAGAGAAAATGAAAAGAAAGTAAAAAGGACAAACACTGAGATGAAGATAAGTTAAAGTATGGTGAAAGAGGAAGAGGAGGCCACCACATGAGGAACAGAAGGATGAAAGGATCTCGGAAGAGAAGAAAGAAGCAGCGGACAGAAGAGAACTGCAAGGCCAGGCTGTCATATGCCCTCTTCTGGTCAGTCTGAAAAGTGAAGAGTTACAGCTGCTTTAAGAGCAAGAGCAAAGCAGTTAAATGACAGTACAGAAAGAAATATGTCTCCAGCTACATTACCCAGGGTAAAAAGTGTAAAGTCTGCTACTCTCCAGTGAAATTCCTACATCATTCTTCTACTTCGGAGAACAGCAGTAATTATAGCCTCCACATTCAGTAACTAACTTCATCTATTAAATACATCCAGTGCACTAAAAAAAGGTGTATTTAAACAACACTGGGTGTCAAGATAATGTTATATAGGAGAGCAGCTCTGCACATTTTAAAGGCTTGGCTGTGCCAAGAAGTAGCTTCCTTCTTTTCACAGTTATGATGGAAAAAGAGTTGGAAAGGGCTTGCTGTTATACTCATTTAAACAAAGGAAATTCGATTCACAATTGAATTTAGCTTTTTCCACTGACATCATTGAAGTCTGTCATAGCAGTTAAGTGACCCAACTGAAAAGACCGGACTGAAGTGCAGTTTCAGTGATGATATTACAGCACCAATGGTTTCTGTATCTCAGTTAGTACAATATATATGTATATATATGTATACACACTGTACAGACTGAAATACTGTGTGTGTTTCTACACGCAGTTGGAGCCTTATGCATTGTGCACCTGTTTTGCATTGTGCACAATCCAAGCAGATACACACATTCAAATCGAATGCAAAAACTATTCTCACACAGCCACCTCACAGCCTTACAATAATATAATCAAACCTATTTCTAACTCTGTTTCTATGGAGTGCTTTACCTGGAGACATGAAGCAAAGCAGAGGATTGTTCAGAAGAGCATGAACTTGGAAAGGAGAAAATGGAAACATTAATAAGCATTAAAGAGCAGTGATGCCCCATTTAGACCACTAGGAGGCAGAATGCATACAAAAGTGAACTGAAAGCAGCCTGTCCAGCACACATTTCCATCTCTATGCCTCTGTGTTTACATGCTGACCAAAGTACAGCTGTTCGACTCTGTCAAGGTGAAAATCTCCACATTAATGGTAAAAGCACAAAAATGACGTTTAAAGATTAAGTTTTTAGCATGTAACGACACAAGACCGGCTGTGGGTTCATGTCATACTGACAGTGTCGGGTAAGGCTGCTGCGAGAAGAATGTTGTGAATTTGTGCATGTGAGTGTTTATTCACTGAAAGAGGCCATGGACTGACCTGTCACAGTCTTGTCCTGCGAAGCTTCATCAGGGGCTGCTGGGGAACTGCTGGGGGAGGTGGGAGGCGGAGGGGCCTTCCTCTTGCTTCTCTTTAATGAGGATCCAGTCGAGGAGCTACGACTCAGAGGCGCAGTGACCTTCACAAAACAGAGAGGTCAGTCACACAATGTACGGTGGCCATCAAAAGTTTGGGAAACACCAAGGTTTTCATAATGTTTGTCTTGGCGACAACGAAAAGTACACATTCTGTTTCCTTGTATTGATGTCAGCGCCTATCAGAACCCTTTGGAAAATAACATTTGTAGAGTGCTTTTAAAAATAAAATGATTATTTTTGCAGTAACCTCTTTGACAAATATGAAGCAGAGTGTTGCTAATATATTTATTAATATATTGTTGCACTCTGAACAAAATCTTGTAGGAAATTCTGTATTCTGTCATCATGATATGAACTGATTGACCTGAGAGTTTGCTTTAGCACAACAAACAGAGCAAACAATAATGAAACAGTTTTGATTGAGTGTGCTGCACATGTGACAGGGTGAAGAACAAAGCACAAAGCAGTCCTGTTATTAACAAGCCAAGCCTGCTAATAACTCAAGCATTCATTGTGAAGCAATAAATATAAGCACATACCTGGTTGCCATCAGGTTGAGCATTGTTTTGTTGATGGCTGAGGTCTGAGGGCATCATGTTGGGGGGCAAGGGAGCGCGCCTCTTTTTCGGTGTGTCTGAGGGCATCGTGTTGGAGTCGTATGTGGGCGAGTGTGTGCTCAGGGAGCTCATGCTGACGGGCCTCTGTTTCCTATGAACTGGAGACGCTGGAGCACTCACCGTCGAATCCTTCGGAGAGTGACAGAACAGCAAAACTTTCCTGACTTTCACAGCCTTTTGGGAGAAAGAGCCAATCACAGCCCCCACACTCTTGACTGGCAGGTACATTCTTGAGATTAAGCCAGTCCTGAGTCAGCAAAACTCCTGATTTGTGTACAAGGACAAGCATAAGCACTGACCAATGGAACAGCTCAGTACTTGCCCATGCAAAGTTTAAAGAGCACCCAAGGCAAACATTTAACTCCATCAGCCATGAACTCCCAGCAGTGCCAAACAAATTAGCTTTGTAAATGACTTTCACAATGTTCTTTCTGCCCCTTTCCCTCTCAGTACACTCCCAAACCTTTAGTGCCAATGACCAGACCTTATGAAGATCATTTTAACTAATAACCGCTCTGCTGTCTTCTAATTACCCTCATATTATAGCGCTTTAGTGTTGCAGCTGTTGAAAATTGTCATGCATGTGTGTTATGAAAACATCACAACAAAGAGGGAATTAAAACACCACCTACCTGATCCTGTTTCTTCTTACTTCCTCTTTTAAACAAGCCAAAAAGCCCCTTATTTTCTTTTTCTTTCTGGTGCTTGTCTTTGCCTGGTTGAATTACATCTGCTAGACAAATTCACAAACTATAATTACTCAATCAGGTAATAGCAGAGATTTCGAATAGAATTTATCCCAGAAAGGCAGAGGTAAATTTTGATTTAAACATGGAAACTGTCAAAAATTCTGATTTGAGACAAAGTTAATACCGAATGAGTGATACATGATACCTGAATGAGTTGGGGATGGAGGGAAGCTTCCTGGACCAATAACTGTTTGGAGAACAATAAATGTGAAGTTAATAAATGCCACTGAAACTAGGTTAGAGGAGATCACTGTGAGGGACTACAGAAACATCTGTTCGCCTTTCTAATAAGTTTCTAATAAGTCACTAGAGTTATTGGTCGTACCCCGCGTGTCTCTTGCATAAACCTCCCGGAGCCCAAGCTCAGTGAGGGAGCTGCTCAGGTCCAGCGGCTCCTCGGAGTGCACATTCCGCAACAGCACAGTGCTCTGCGGCTCAAATTCACATTTCTCACAGATAGCAGGCAGTAGCTCCTGCAGAGGCAGTCGAGGGTTCACCCGCAAAATTGTCTTCTGAGTCTTCTTATAATTTATTACCATACGCACTGTAGCCTGAGGAAGAAAGAGAAAGAGACACAATCAGATAACTAGAAAGTTGCACAAGGAGAGACAGAAGGAGAAGGAGAAACAGAGCCCAGGAGCATTTTCATCAAATGAGATGGCATTTAAAAACATTAAACCGCTCAGTAAATGCAAAGGCTAAACATAGTACATGAGAAATGGAATAACAGTCAAATCTTGACATGTTTACAGAAAGACTGCAGCGTCTAAATAGAAAATGCTACATTTTCCGGAGCAAATTAGAGACCAGTGTTTTACCTCTGGCATCTGTGGTCCAGTCTTCTTATTCCTGTCCTCCATCCCTTTTGGCTTGAGCAGAACCTTTTCAGCCTCTAGTGCTCCGATAAGGGCGTTGGGCTTGAACTTAATATGGTTCTTGTTGGTGGAGACCAGCTCGATGGTGTGACCTGATGGATTTAGATGGTACTTCGCACATAGCATCACTAGCAGGTCCATCATGGGCTTACTGCAAAATAAATACAAAATAAGATCACTCGACAAACAAAATAGTTTTCAATTACTATGGTGATAAATAAAAAGAGACATAGATTAATATTGTCTAAGCACTGTGTCCTGAAGAATTTTTTTTATAATATCACCAGTAGAAACCCTTAAAAAGTGCTGAGTGTACAGTGCAGTACATTCATTTGAATAAGTAATATTATGCCAGTGGGAAAAAAAATTGCATTGGAGCTCCAGGCTTTTAAGCAAATTATGTATTTGTTAAGTTAACTATCCCTTAAAAAACATTTGGTCGTTGTCTTTTAAGCAATCATATGGTTTGCTCTTTCAGGAATTTCATCAGTCGTTGACGGTTGTAAATACCAAGGTACTATATTATACCAACAGTTTAGTGGCTTAGTCACATCATTAGGTAAGAGCAATTCAAATTCTTGCCGTTGCTTTTTTTCTCACTCAAGGTGTAAAAGGACATTATGTAGACCTCAAAATATGTCTGCGATATAGCATATTGAGAGTGGAAAATCCTTTAGTGACACAGAATGAGCTACACAATGCTTTCCAACTGCTTCTGGAATGTCAGAATCTGAGAGGCCTTAGGAAATACACTGGCTACAGTTTAATCCTGCTTAGTAAAAGACTGGGGAACAATCTTAGCTCTCCAAGCATATTCACAAGCAAAAAAGTAGGAGAAACGTAATCCTTTTGTATTAAACATAGTTACCTGTCAAGCATGAAAGGGTAGAGAGGTGCTTGTTTATATGTTTAAAAAAAAAACTTCACAAATATTTTCCTTTTCACCCAATCAACATGTCTACTATGGCTATTTTTTCCAATGCCCATTCTGTGCACATGCTGCACAACAGCACCAGTGACTGGACAAAGATAAAGGCTGCACTGTAAATTTGGCAGTTCACCATTCAAAAGCCTATGAATAGCAGTTCTAAAGGCCTGATCTGGATTACTGGAAAAATAAATATTGAATGATGATCACTGAATAGTCATTGTGCTATGTATTGATTCTCTGAATATATATATAAGGCAGACAAAAGACTGTAATTTATGAACTGAACTCTAGATGTAGAAACATTAATCTCTTCCTCTCCTAACCTCATTGCAGCAGTCTTCAGCACCACCCATCTGACTCAGTGAGGCAGTAAATTCAGCTGCTTCAAAACTGACGTAATGCCCTCATGAGCTTAATGATCTCACTTCGCACCATGCCCTCCTCTCTGATGTCCTCAAAATCAAAAGTTCAGCACAGGTCACATCTCTTCACTTGGGAAAAACTAGAGGGGGGAGGGTCCCCTTTACCACATTTGGACTACATGTTTAGTGTGTTAATGTAGCACGCTACCTTAAAGTCAACAATCACTGCAACTAACGATGGTTACAGAAAAATCTTTCTCAATTATGCAACCACAAAATTGCACAATATTTTACAAGTATCATGATCTGTTTCTTCAGTTCTAGCGCTAAGGAGGCCATGATGCAGTTTGGAAATTCCTGATTACTGATTTTAAGCATTTGGATTTCATCACCCTGTGTTTGGAACAGAGCAGCAGTTGCCAAGCAGCATTATTATAATCGCTCATAAAACATGCATACAGTTACTTTTCTAGACAGCAGAATCTGTGGGCACACACATTTAGCCTATAGCATCATATTTCATCAGTGAGAGCCAAATACCTTCATGAAGAACCTTTGTGGTATTTGAGTGATCACCTGCAATGTAGCACCTGTCTCTCAGCATACTGTTATATAAGACTGCACCAGAGAAACTGGTGGATATGAATGGATTTGAATATGTATCACTACAGTATTTCAGGACCAAAGCACGACCTTCTTAAAAACAGCTAATTAACTGCCCAAACATTTCATCTGAATTGTATTTTGTGGATGTTGCCTGTCATGCAGCACTAAAACATTTGTCAGACATCTGAGCAGCCTCAGGGCACTGCTCAAGCACCTCACCTGCCATGCACAACCGTGGTTTTCTCCACTCCCTCAGGTAGCACCACTGTCAACAGCAGCTCTTGCTCCAATAGATTCTCTTTCTGCTCCATAGCAGCATGGGGGAACACAGGAATGCTTGGTGACACTTGCGGACCATGCAGCACCGGCGGAGGAGGGGGAGCCTTGCTTTTAGATGACCTCCTGCAAAAGACAGAGACAGATGCCACTTTAGAAAGAGATAGTACCGCACCTGAGTCTATAGATATTCACAGCTCAAGAAGTTCTCATGTTTAATCTATTACAGTAGATGTAGCAAATTATAGTGATCAAATGGTCACCTGAACTACAGCATGGAACTGTCAATTAAAGGAAGCACAGAGTGCACTTCTGAAACCGCTCCAGTCAGTAAAGAACCATTTGACTTTAGATCCCTGTTCTGGTCCACTTAATTTAAATGCATACAGAATTGACTCTGTATACTAACAGAACACTGTTTGGCATAAGGGTGTAAAATTTGAAAAATCTTTTCTGAAATAAACATATAAAAATGTATCAGCATTTTTTTTATACTCGTCTCTCCCAAGTGTCTCTCATGCATCACCTTTCATGAAAAAAAAGTAATTAAAGCCCTAGTGCATATGCTTGTAACCCATGTACATGGTGCAAGCACATCATAATAATATGAACACAAAGCACATATTCAGGCACTTGTTATTTTTGCTGTATCAAAATATGATATGATTTGCATCAAACCAATTTTCTCATTTTCTGTATTGTTATACTCCAAAGGGCTCTTGCTTGGGTGAATTCCCCCTTGTTTGTATCTATGTTAACTTCAAGAATGCCACTGCAATCCTGCTGCAAGAGTAAGTCTACACTTATGAACAGACAGACAGAATCTTTAACCCACCATTCAAGCTGGGAATGTGGCCAGCTGCACACCCACCCATGGACAGCACATGGCACAGTGCAGATTTGATTTAAGCCATAAAGTACAGTGGTTTTTGCTGTGTAGTGTCCACTACACGGTACAACCAAACGGTTTAGGCTGGGGTGCTCTTCTCATGTAAAAGGTACAATACACAGAAATCTAAAACTGTCTTGAGGAAAATGCTCCTGGAGGATATTCCCTGTTTTCTAACAACCCAACTAGGATGAGCAAATATAACAAATCTTGTTTCATATCTCCGAAGTTTTATGGTAATTGAAACTGAACTGTTTCCGTTATCATGGAAAACACCCTAATCAGACCAAACTCTGTGTGAAATGAGCTGAAAGCGATCCTTCAGTCAAGACTCAAAGCAAGCAGCTATTAAATGAGCCAGCTTGGATCCACTTTACACAGAAGTCACAAGACACTAGAATGAAGTGATTTATTCAGTGAGATGAAGGGAGGGAACGCTAGATGAAAGCACAAAGAACGAGACCCAGGCTGGTCACTTTAAGCCCAACTGAAGGAAGGAAAGGGTCACTATCCTGGCATTCCGCTAGACACGACTGCTTAATTTTGCATGATTTAGCAACTCAGACATCAATAGGACATCACTCTATTGCATCACACTGTGAAAAACATGCTACATGCTGCTGTAATATTTAGGTGAGGGGTTACAAACATTTAAGTCTATATTAGGAAGGACCAGAAAGTTTGGTCCAAGTGTCTGAATAATCCAAACATGACAACCCTGCCAAAAGAGGGCCAAAAAAGAAATTTATGATATCAAGACAGTCACACTGAGTATTTTGTGGTGTACAGTTGGCCCGAGAGAAATCCCACAAAACCATCTGCTGTTGCACTAATACCCCAATGCACACTTCACTCCACCGCACTTCATTTTGTTCTAATTACTTGAATTTCATTTGACTTAGTGGGCTCCCTGTAGAGCCTTACACATAATCCATCCCTGAGGAACAAATATCCATCTACTTAGGACAGAATGCTCCTGAAACATGTATACATTTGGACTGCTTGCTATCTTTGACTTGACTACAGCTGCGAAAGGAAAAAGCCAAAGTAAACACTCGCTTGTTTTTGTAAGGGTAAATCAGCAGACCAGTAGGCACACTTTGACCTTCGAATAGCTAAGATCTGAAACTGCAGATTTCCCATTAGAGCTTTTAAGCGTTGCACATCTGCTCCCTTTCCACACATCTATTTACAAGCAGCCCCATATACAAACATACAAACACACACAAATTAAGCATGATAGATGACTTCAGCTACAGCTAAATACCATGCTGGAGTATGTTGGATGACAAACTAGACTGGCCCCTAATCCATGACATTATCTGAGACACGTATTTCATCCATTTGAAGGGCATGGGGCCCTGCTCCACATGATCAGTGTCAATAATGCAACATATTTATGATTGTGTTGAAAACAAACCTGAAATATCATGTGACTCAACCGCCTTGAAGAGGAGTCAGCAGTAAATAAACAGAGGCACAACACGTACACTGTCATCAGTCGAGTCTCTTTTGCCAACAATCACATTTTCTCAACACTCAAACAATCAGCTCAGGCCATGCCAAATGGCTCATATAGTCTGTAATTATGTTGTTATATCATTTTAACTGCATATTTATCTTTCCACTTTTCCTGCTCATCTTCTTGTGAAAATAATTTTGATATTTTGCAGCTTAATGAAATGCTGTATAAATAAGAATAATCAAGTGATAAGAAGTCAAGATGGCCAAAATCAAGACTAGCTTTATGAGTCTTGTGTAGTATGATGTAGAAATATATAAAAAGGCTTTCAGCAAGCAAACTGTACTAGCAAACTATGTCGAAAGCTTGAAAAGAGAATTGGACACATACTTAAACAAACGTCTGCACTGAAAAGGTCCAAAGTCCATTTTTCAAAGATTTACAAATCCTCACTCTCTTCTAAATTAGCCAATATCATTCTAATGCCTCAAAACAATAATTACACATTTCTTTCAGATAACGCACAGATGGCATCTCAGGCAATTCACTTCTCTCAGACGATTAGCATTTCTCATCATCGTTAATCAACTAATAGCAGTGATAATTGTTTTCATGTGAGGTAAGTGGAAGCTACTGATCGATAAAAAGAGTTCTAGGCTTTTGATAGTGAGCACTCACTCACGAAAAACACCTTAGAATGACCACAGTGTTTAACAGTGAGTACAGTTCTCTTTTTTTGTGAAGAGGTCTGTTTACCCCTCTGGCTCTAATATTCAGACAGGCGTGTAAACACAGTGCCCACGTGATGGGGTGCCTCAAACAAAGCCCTGTTTGCATGTAGTGGCACTGTGCTTTTCAGCGACTGACGTGTTCTAGCCTGACCTGTGAAAGGCTTCCTCCCCTAGAACCTGTTAACACAGAGATCTGGTCGCACAAATGGCACACCTAACTCAATGAGAGATGACAAACCTAACAGAAACCAGCAACACAATTTACAGAAACTAGAACATTCTGTGTGATAATTGGAAATAATGCTCATTCTTTTTTTTCTTTTTTTTTTTTTTTTTACTTTATCCCAAATCTTTGAAAAGCAGTAATTTGAGGGGAATGCTGAGTCATTCAAGAACTGATACTAATGGAGTATGGAGTATGGAGTATTAGAGCCTTGATCTGACCCCCAAGAGTGTTCAAGCCATTAATGGCATTAACGAACTGTGCCAGCCCCATCTCAACATGCCACTTCGGCCATAGGAACACATGGTAACAGATGCTGTCGGCACACTGCCCGCTTTGTTTGGGGAACACCTGGTGCTGTGAGAAGTATGCGCCACAGCTGCAGATGGTTTGTGTGCCCTTAAACGAAGAGGTCTGAAACCCAGAAAGCTAACTGTGAAGGGCACATGATGTTGAAGAACATATAGTTTCCTCTCACAAGTATTCATTCTAAAGGCTTAGATCTGGGTCATTTCTATGTCTGCAATACACGGACACTGCGGGAGAGAAGAACATTCAATATTTTTATCCCTGTTCCATTTAGAAAGAGAATGGGACGCAATGAAACACAGGTATCTACTCCCATTTTTCAAATAACTGGAATGCCAGCAGGAGAAAGGGGTTCTTTACTGATCTTCAGATACGTCGAAATATCAGAGAACAGAAAAACAAAGATGTTATTCATAAGAGAAAAAAAGGGGCAATGGATGCTTTGCTGGAGTCAATAAGTCACTAAAAAGCTGAAAAGGTGAATTTCTACATGAACATAACTCATTTTCACTGAAGCAGAACTGATTAAACTTTTATCTGAACCCTCCAAATTTAGAGAGTTGTGGGTTTCCTTTGTGTTCTTTTGTTGTGCAATTAACTGTATAATTCACACCATTCCGTTACATTTAAGCAGATCCAGACTGTACGGTGAAACTTTTATTTGAGGCTAATGAGTAGTAAACTACAATACAGACAGACAGCAGTCATAATCTGGGTAGCATTCACTTTATGTAGAGAACACAGTCTTCACCATACAAATAAATGAGTAGTAAATTACAATACACATAGACTGCAGTCATGGTCTGGGTAGCATTCACAGTTTAAAGAACACAGTCTCCACAATACAAATAAACTGTATTGCTCTACTGCTTTTAGAACTGCAGAATAGGCTGCTGCTGTTTACCCATGAAAGGCTACAATGACACATGAAAATGATCATGTTTCCACTTGTCCTTAAAATCACTCTTACCGGTTCCATTCAGCAGAAGGAAACAGCCCTACTGCTTTACCTTAGCAGGTCAAATTACTTCCTCGATTCGTGAACTGAAGCGTGCACTTAATAAGCCGGGTCTGATTTTTACCCACTAGCCGAGCGTAACAGTTCAACACACCCATTTCCGACAGCATTATTAAAAGTGTGTGGGTCTCGAGGCAGGCAGAGGAGTGACTGCTGGAGCCTGATTGATGTTTTTCCTACTTACTCAGCAAAGATGCCTTGCACTCTTAAATCTTCCACAAATACACATTACTGGAAACTCATGCAACAGAGACCAAGCGACCAAGTTGGTTATCTGAGGTCAGATGTGTTAGCAAATATTGTGGGGAGGCAAAGAGAAATGAGCCACGAGGGTCGTGCAGATTCCACGAATTCCACTTCTCATTATTACAGCTGGTACGGGCTGCAGTTTTCACAAGAAAGAAGATTATGGAAGGCTTTCATGGAATTCCATTATCACTAGGTAAAGACAATCACTCTAACTAAATATGAACAACGTCTCAAAAATGTGAGTGTCTGCCCAGGTAATGAAGGAGTGATCTGGGGCAAATGAGGGGTGATTTCATTGCTAACTTGTGGCTTAGTCGAGGTCATGACCGAAAAAACGCACCTGGACTAAAGTCTGTAAAACGGCTGCTTGGTGCAGTGCTCCTGTAAAAGTGGTCAGTCGGCCCACTGCTCTACTGGGGAAAGGTGTTTGTGTGTTCTGAGCTCCGAACAATGTGCCAAAACACCATCCTGCTTGCTACCGGACTACACCCACAGTATTTTGGGAACAATGCACGGGATTCCATGTGGAATGAACCTATTCCCTTCCATCTACAGGAACTGCTAGAAAAACATGCATTCATGGTTCCTACAGAATGTTTCAGTAAAATGGATAGTAGTGGGAATTGCAGCTTGTAGGCATACGAGATTCAGCAATGCAGTCTGGATAGCATGCAAAGAAGGATATGACAGCTTGCACACGCACATCTGCTCCTCATGTCACTCAAAAGTGTAAAAGTCTCTTAATTACCTGCCTAACAGGTACATGAAACCTTTTGGCCTGTCCCATTTTTCCCCTCAGTTGTTTGTCTTACCTCTTCAATTGCTGCCTTAAATCTCCTGGTTTGCAGAGCTGCCATGGGCCATAGATCCACAGAGAGGGTCACACAGAGTCAGCTTCACAGTGCCTGCCCTCACCAAGACTACCTTAATGCCACGCCCCAGGTTGTGACATCAGAAAATCTGGCTTCACATACCTTTCTCTCCCACCAGCCAGCTGTCATAGAAAACTGCTAAAGTGCTGTGTGTGTGTGTGTGTGTGGGGGGGGGGGGGGGGGGGGGGGTGGGAAG
>JBBPCZ010000002.1:17771073-17796073 GCA_037974445.1 Brycinus macrolepidotus
GGGGTGTAGAGGAGCAGAGGGTCCTAGTTGTATGGCTTCAGCCAATTGTAAGCAGACTAGTAATCAGCTTACTATGGGCTATGAGCATGGTGTGCCTCTCACAGAATGAACACACTCACCTCTGCGGCCACAAAATCGGTTAAACTAATTCAATCAGGTTTTATCTTTATCAGCTATATGTGTGTTTGTTTTGCTATTGAGTGTGTGCAAATGACTCATGCCTAAAGCTGGCAGACTGATCTAAAGAAAAAAAAGAAAAGAAACTGTCGCAGACACGCTCTTGAAAAGCCGTGCTCTTTAGTTGCACTGTGGCAGCATGATAACGTTAAGGCATGAGCTCACATTCCTGTACAGGCATGTTAGACCCCAGGGGTGCAATTAAATCATGTGACAAGGAGCAGACTTAACATTGCCTCTAGTTTGTAAAGCAGAGTTGTTCTGAAAGACCTGTGATGTTAATGCTAATAGCAAACTCAGCTTTGCCCCTGGAAGACATTCATCAAGATTCATCTATACAGCCATTGATTAAATTACTTCACTCAGTGTTGACTGATGACTGATACTCAAAAGGAATTCCTGTGAATTGGTATGTCAGCACAAAGACAAGCTTACAGAGATAATTCATTGTTCTCAAAATACAGATTAGCCCTTTGGGTAAAATACATTTACAGCAGAGAAAACACTTATGTATTTGCACAGAAACCAATCATAACGCTTCTACATAATATGCTTCTAAACAGAGTGGTTTATTAAGTTGTGCATGAAGGTTCATCAGCAGCCTTGGGGTTACACAGCTTCTGAAAGCGAGCATGCTGACCTATACTGAAAAAGGCAATGCACTGATTTGTTTAACTGAAATGTGTACATAATTTTCTGAATAGATTACACTATTTCAAAGTTTGCAATTACTGTTCACATTAACAGTTTTTGATTTGCTATTTAAGTTCTCAAATATTAATTCTCAAAAGCACCGTTAAAAATATTTACATTTTATAATTAACCATAATTGTAAGTGTTTTTTATTACTGCACTTCTAAATATACACAGTAGGTAGCAGCAATGTATTAACCGTCAGCTGCTCATGTGCAGTATGTTGCTATAGAAGCAGAGGTTGTAGCTTCTAATGAAAATACAGCTTTTGTGAGCCACTTAGTCAGTAAGGGTATAATGTTATTAAATTACAATTACCATATTATTTATCACCAACAGGGTTTCATTTAGGGATGGCAGCGACTGGTGCTTCCCATTTCATTCACTGCCAAATTTTTAGTGTTCCCCTTTCCGGAGACTTGTAGTAACTTACTTTAGTTTTAATGGCTTTTGAAAAGTATGCAACTAAACCAGCTACATTCGACGAAACGAATGATATTGAAAAGTGGGGGGGATATGTCCCCCCCTGCTATAATGGTTCCGGCGCCCATGAGTATGCCAATGCATCCTTTGATGTGATTTTTCTACAGTTTGGTTTAGACCCATATCACAGATCCTGCTTCTCCAGGCTTAGAGGGTTAAGAGTGTGGGTGGGGTTTAAGAGTTCTACCTCTGTGGTCTGCTCAGGGATATGGGATGACACTTAGACAGATCAGAGAAGGATGGCCAAGCCGTCTGTAGATCATTAGGCCTACAGACAGATGGACTGCTGACATAATGAGCGTTAAAGCGTTCAGGCAGAGAGGAACTCTCCGAGAGTACAGCCAGGCCATCTCCAATCTGCACGCAACTGCTGAAACCATTCATTACATTCTTATACTGTACTGTACTTCCTTGTTGCAGTGACGCAAAACACATTCTCATTTTGGCTGAGTGAACCTATGCCTGTGTATAATTCAGGAACACCCGCTCTCCTTTACTCCAGAGTTTCCTAAACAGGAAATGCAGCAATGAAAATTAAAGTTTACCATTCTTTCATTACAGCTTTCAGATAATATAATAGTGCACAGTCGTAAAATAAGATAATGACTCAGCACTTGTCTCTACTCCTTGTGACTGTTTTATTCTGCTGGAATACAACTTTCTTCTCATCATGCATTTGTTTGCTCCACCTTGGTTTAACCAGCCAATATAAGGGTGGGCAATTTGGCAAAACTATATCACAATATGTCCAGAAATATTTGTGATCCACAATAATTTTTTTCTTACATCTTAGTTGGAATAAACAAAAAAGAGCCAGTGGGCCATATTTAAAGCATTTTATGTTTAAAACACTATGAGTACAAACCTTTTTATTGAACATTTCACGTGCTGCGCTGCAGAGACCTGTTATAACTATAGCATAATTACTGATTTATTATTACATATATTACTGATAGCAATTATTCCAGTTGATTACAATAATTGCAGTCATTAGATTTCACAAATATACTGCATCACAGCAAGCACAATGTAAATGTGTGTTTTCATTAGCTCAGTAGAGGCAAGTAAATGTAAAAAAAACCAAAACACATTAGAAAACACATCCCACTTAACTTGGTGCTATAACATGTTCAGAAAGTAGCAAGTGATGTTTAGTTATATTGCTAGTTAAGCAACTAAAACACTTAGAAGTGAAACATGTTAGCTTTGCTTGAACGACACACTATTAGCTACAGCGTATAAAGGGCTAGCAAGTCAGTTTGGTGACTTTATGCTTATACTGTAATAGTTGCACAAAAATCCAAAAAGACAAATAAATTGTCATTCACAATTATTTATATAGCAATTAATTGCCAGTTAAAATGTCATGATTGTGACAGACCTAGTACTGCATTAAATCCAGTTTACACAGGCCTAATTATACTCCCTTTGTAATGAAACCTGTTGTTCTTTCATGTTCTTTAAATACTGATGAAATCCATCATAAGCTCAGAAAAGCAAAAGTCAGTGCAAGAGCGGTAATGCTGTTCATTGAAACGATTGATTAAGAAAAAAAAGGGAGAGGCCCCAAAAATTCCACTCTTATCCTTTAAAAGTAGATTACACCCTGAGACAGTCATGCACTGCCCACATGTTTAAACATGACCCATAATCTCACCGCAGCGTACATGAAAAAAAAACTGCCCTTCTTTAATAAACTTTACAGACGGGGCTATTTGCATTTCTGAATCATTGTTTGCACTGTGGAAAGCGAGCTGCATTCAATTTGAGAGGCATAAAGGCAGGAAGAGGTGACCTTGAGATCACAGCTACAGCTCTCACACACACACACACACACACAGCAGAGTGCAGGCAGCAGAAAAGCCACGCTACATGGTGAGAGGGCTTTTTTTTTTTTTTTGTTTCTTAGTTTCCATCCTGCTCTGCCCTGTTGATCTTGCCAGGTTTCCTTTGCCCTTATAAAAACAGGGAGAATGCTAAAAACGCATTACGCTGACAGGATCTCTCCACAGAGCTGCTTGGTAGGTGTGACAACCATGAATGAGAGCATTATGCTAACTGGGGCTGCAAAACAAGACCGTGCGTTAAATCAACAGTATGACAATAAATGCCATTTTCCTTGCCTTTAAATGTACTGTTGCATTTTGGAGCATGCCATTTAATGAATGGGGGATGGGGAGTGTCTGGAGGGCTATTGCCCATAACTATGCTTTACTATAGAGCTATTAAATGATAAAGCAACTTGTTGTGTTATCAAATGACAGAGCAGGTTTCAGTGCACTGACATTAAAGTTAAAGTGGGTTTGGGGCTTCGGGTCGGGTTGTTATTGGGGAGAAGACTTGCCGGGCCGCAATAAAGCACCAGAAGGTGGGGGTGAAAAGAGGGGTATTCTCCACAGAACGACAAAGCCCAGAGCCAGCGCCACAGCTGGTAATATGGTAAGAGAGGTCGCTAACAGTAAACACAGCCTGCTTGGGGAAGGTCTGGGAAGGTCATTACTCCAAAAGCACTGTGGGAGAGAGGGAAAGAGAGAGAGAGAGAGAGAGAGAGAGAGAGAGAGGGAGAGGGAGAGAGAGACAGAGAAGCAGGGGAGTAATTCAGTAATTCTGTATGTGAACTCCCCATTTCCTCTGTGCATCCCCCATTATTTGAAGCAAAACAATGTGTTTTTTTCCCACACTGCTCCCCTCTGCTGACCCTAGGCACTGCCTCACTCTTGCAGAGTTAAGATTATCATCTCAGTGAGATTACAAAACACACATGCTTATCTCCGTGATACAAATCAGTTCATTCCTATGTCTAAATAAAACGGCAAAAATGTGGGGAAAACATTAGCTCTATTGGGGTGGGGTGGAGGAGTCGGGGAGGGAGGGCAGAGATAGAGGGTCATTAAGCTTTAGAGAGCCACAGTACATTTACATTAAGCTGGTTGAATAGGGGAACTGAATCGACGTGGGCGATCCTGCTGTAACCCCAAAATGGCTACATCCTACACAGGTCAAAGACAAGGTCAGGTTACTCCCTGATGGACACCCCCCCCCCCCCCTCCCCCCCCCCACAATTCACCCACAGCTTCTCCTGGGCCCAAAACATCCTGAACACAAGATTCCCAGCATATACACACACGTACAGATACTGCTAGCCAAGGCCATCTAAACCAGTTTTGACTTTCTCTTTTCCTCAAACACACACACACACACACACACATCTCTCTGGAAGTTGATCATAACATCTGCCAAGCATTTAGATAAGGAGCTGGTTCCAATCACAAGTTTACAAGAATATCATGTACTATTTACTAGACAAGCATACTGGAATTAGGAGTCCTGAACCCTAACAGTTTCCAACAAATTCAAATTCTTCGTATACCTGAGTCTGTCGGCCTGCTGTGGTGTGCGAGCATATGTGAATATGTAAGTGAGGAGCCAATGTTTACATAGAAGCAAGTGCAGAAAACAGCATTTCCCCTGGAGTCATAATTATGGCCATTACACAGCACCCTTTCTTCACAGACAAAAAGTGCATTGTCTGTGCAGAGATACTTGCCAAACACACCAGCTAGTAGGAGATCACATGCCTAATAGCTTCCAAAGTCACAGAGCAGCCAACAATTCCATTCTTCACTTAGGAGTGGCTGTCCCCACCGCTCTTTAATGTAAAAAGACCACTCCATTAAACTCGCTCATCACAAATCACTCAAAAGTCTGAAAGCTGCACATATGCAAATATGCAAAAATGATATGATCACCTTTCCTGCAAATGAGCTCTATCTCTTTGCTGCTGAAGCAGATCCTACTTGAGACTGACATTTGAAATATTTACTGTCAAGCGACAAGAAATGAAAAACTTTTGATTCATCTCCACAATACTAGTACAATCTTGTGTTATTTTTATAGTTATATATAGTATATATTTCACATATAGTATATATAGTCAAATACAGATATTAAATAATTAAATAGCCAATGCAGATGAGCATGATTAGCATAGGACTGATGAGGTGCTAGACCTAAATTATAAAAGGAAAAGCTGAAATGCAGTTTGTTGGAAGCTGCTGCGCAGTGCTTTGTGTTATGCATTTTACCCTTTTTATGCTCAAGAGCTGTCAAATATTTATAGCTGACACACAGTTGGATACCGGTCTAACGACTGACCTACAGTAGTAGCAAAAACATAAAAGATCTTTTCATGAGTTGCATTAATACAGCAACTTGTCAGAAGTTGTTTCATACCCAGTAACTATACAGTAAAAATATTTAGCTATGCCAACTGATTAAAAAGTGTCTAAAGACATAACTTCTTTGTATAACCCCCTATTCCATATTATAGATAGAAATTAGGAACATTTACTCATTTGTCTTAACCATACTGTAGTAAGCTAAATAAAGTAAGTTGAACCAACCACAGTTATGCAATTCTGCCAAGCTCACCTCACCCTGTGGGTCGCCATTAATGAAGGGTTTCGAATAACAGGTAAATTGTTTTAGTGATTTACATAGAGCTCTAATGTTGTTGCAGAGTGGTATAGGCCCAGAATGTTCTTTTATTCCTTTTTGTCTGCACACACACAAATCTTTTTTTTCTACTGCACTTAAAAAACAGTTCACATGGAACACATGGTGAGACACACAAATCCTTCCCCTACTGTCTCACCATCTGGACTCAAATGCGCATCTATTGGATTACAGAGATCACAGGCATGAAATTCCAGTGCTAAACAGGAATCGGATTAGATTAACATGGATTATTTATTCACAACTACCTGTCTTGCTGTTTTGATACATTGCTGGAAAAAAATTCAATAAAATGAATGCATAAAATACTGTATTATCACTTTGATGTAGAGAAAGACTGTGGTGTTTGGATTCAGTTCATAACTAAATGGAGGAAGAGCAGTTTGTGCCAGCGAATACAGCGCTGAATATGGGAATAGACTAAACACATATGTAGATCGCCATAACCTGTTTCATTTCAGTGTCACTTT
Organism: Brycinus macrolepidotus; assembly: GCA_037974445.1. Classification (NCBI taxonomy): domain Eukaryota; kingdom Metazoa; phylum Chordata; class Actinopteri; order Characiformes; family Alestidae; genus Brycinus; species Brycinus macrolepidotus. The sequence goes on from JBBPCZ010000002.1 coordinate 17,777,412, forward strand.
CTGATGTACTGTAGCCACACCAAACATATTTTGTTGATACATCATTCTGTGTCTGCATGTCTGTGTGTGTTTGAATGGGGTGTGTATGATTGTGGAAACTGCACATGTATGTGTGCAAGTCTGGCCCAGGGCAAAAGATACATGTGACTAGGGTAATATGTGACCTGGCATGCATAGGAATTGCTCTTAGGCCAGCTGCACAGATGTAAAACACCAATAAATCCAGTCCTGAGTCTAGACGGCTTTGACTGGACATTGGTGGGGTGGGGTGGCAATGAAATGTATTGGGTGGGCTTTTCTTTAGAATAGTCAGAATATACAGTATGAGAGGACAAAGAAAGGAACGGGCTACATGCATACATTTAACTAGTCATTTATGTTTAGGGCTTTTGGAAACTGGCTTTGCATTAGTAGTCCTGTGGTATAGGAAACATAGGAAAGAATCATGGCCAGCAGGTTTCACAGATTCTTAAATATTATAAAAATAGAAGTGAACATATTTAGTTCCAACTGTTCTGAAAGAAAAGGGAATGAAAGTGAAATAATATTTGAATGAAGCTACATTAAGAAATTTGAGGAGTTAATGGTAGGACTCCTGCTGCAGCCCCCTGGACTGCTGCCGTTTAGGGGGACTCCAATCTTGTTAATGTCCACTCTAACTCAGAATGCATGAGACATTTAGATTAAAAATGAAGTTCTTGTTTGGCAAATTTTAACATCAACTCCAGCAGTTACCAGCAGTGGTAGACACAGCTGAAGTGAAAAGTGTTTTGTACAGCATTTGAGTTTCTAATCATATCCTGAAAGCTGTACAAATGAGTAATAGCAATACAAACACAAGGAACGGCAATCCAAGGTTTGTGCCTTGTTGGATCTGTAGATATATAGTTGTCTCAAAACAAAGATTTTAGTGAGACTACAAAAGTGTGATGTAGCAATATCATTTGTGGAATCGGTGGAGCCAGTTAGAACTTCATTTTTGTGGCTGGTTAAAAACAGTAAAAAAACAATACAGTGCTCAAATGAATCGTTTGCTTGTTCTTGGGGGGCTGGCCAGAATGGAGTTCTGGGGAGAAAAAATGCCCACTCCAGCCCCTCCTCAACATCGGCCCTGGATAAATCATGGTCTCTTGTAGTGCTGCCAAAAAAACACATCACACACAAAGAACTCACACTTGTGCTGACCTCACCCATAGCATCTTCAGAAAAGTAGTTGCTGCCCTTCTCTGAACCCCTGCAACCTCCCCTTCCATAACGGCCCCCCGCCCCAACAGCTCTCGACTGTTATATGCTCACTACTGTCTCTTCAACTAGCACAACAAAGACACTCCATGCCACTCTTAAATAGACATCCACAGATGCAAATCCGTACTTTACTTTACTTGAAATGGATCGTATGTTGGCCAAACGTGACTGACCCACATTCAATGCATTTTAAGTCACAGTTATTATAAAATAATTACAATGCAATTTTATAGTAAAATTTTCACAGCCCAAAAGACAAGGTTGGTATTTTGCAAAGTCCAGCCTGTGTGACAGGTTGTAATTTAAAAATATTCTTTGCAAGAAATAATACCAATGCACTCGCACAGATTCTTGAGTATCTTTACATTGTGTGAAACCTTCATGATGAATGGACCAATAGAAATGCCCCAAAATTACATGGAATTACAAGTAAAATTACAGGCATTTCTAATGGTCTTTTCATCTTGAAAGTTTCATACAATTTAAAGGGCAGCTGCTGTGTTCAACTGATGTACCAAAATAAAAACAGAAAGAAATTCAGATCCATGGTTTTCTTTTGATATTTTGCCCACTTACTAGTGAAAGTGTTCCAACAAGTGACAATTTTAGAGTCTAACTTGATTGACAGAGTGCTGGGATTTGATCAGTATAAAGCTCAGATATGGGAATTGGATTGCTGCATTTCTAACTCTTAACCTTTACCTTTCTTCCCCCAAACACACCCTGCTATTCCCCTAAGAACTCTCATTCCTCTCTCCGAAGACCCCCCATTCACCATGTGGAGCCACCCAACGTTCCCTTGCTCCCTGGAGTCCTGCCACACGCTGCTTCTGCCTTCTGAAGCAGAAATCATTCACCATGAAAGAGCTCATGCTGCTCAGGCAGGACCAATTCAATAAGTCTGAACCACTTGCTCAGAGCAGACATGCAGCTATTCTCGCCTTTTGGGGTCCAGGAAAATGTGTTTTTCCCAAACCTCAGCAAAATGTTACCAGACTTAGTGGTGTGAAATGTGGCTGTTGAGGGAGAGGGAGGAGTGAGATGTATGTGTGTGTGTGCGTGGTATGTGGGGGAGTCATGACGTATGGTATGTACAGTAGATGTATGACACATGCAGACACAGAGAGTATTATGCAGGGCTCTGGAGGAGCTTTCTCTTAAGCTCCACTACAACTTATGGGCAAATAAAACATACACTGATCAGCCATAACATTAAAACCACCTGCCTAATATTGTGTAGGTCCCTCTCGTGACACCAAAACAGCTCTGATCCATCGAAGAATGGACCACAAGACCTCTGAAGGTGTGCTGTGGTATCTGGTACCAAGACGGCCTCATAGCTCTGACTGGTTTGTCTCACACATCCCATAGATGCTTGATCAGATCTGGGTAATTTGGTGGCCAGGTCAACACCTTTCGTAATGTTCCTCAAACCATTCCTGAACAGTTTCTGCAGTGTGGCAGGGGGCATTATTCTGATGAATTCTGCTTGCCATGAAGGGGTATACTTGGTCTGCAACAATGTTTAAGTGGTACATGTCAAAGTAACAGCCATAAGAATGCCAAGACCCAAGTTCCCCAGCGAAACATTGCCCAGAGTATCACACTGCCTCTGCTGGCTTGCCTTCTTTGTATAGTGCATCTTGGTGCTATCTCTTACCCTGGTAAATGACACACACACACACACACACACACACACACACCCAGCCATCCACACGATAAAAAGAAAATATGGTTCAGCGGACAAGGCCATGTTCTTTCATTACTCTATGGTCCAGTTCTAATGCTAACGTGCCCACTAAAGGCACTTTCTGCAGTGGACTGAGCTAAGCATGGGCTCTCTGACTGTTCTGCAGCTATGCATCCCAAAACACAGCAAACTGCGATGCGCTGTCTTTTCCAACATCTTTCTATCATAGCCAGCATTAGGTTTTTCAGCAAGTTGTAGCTATTTTGTGTAGCTATTTTGGTAGGTACTAACCACTGCATACCAGGAACATCCCACAAGACCATTTTGGAGATGCTCTGTCCCCTGATAACAGATGCTCAAATCCTAACGCTTGCGGTCCATTCGCCTGCAGCCTGATATATCCCACCACTTGACAGATGTAATTAATGTTATTCACTTCACCTATCAGCGGTTTGTTTTACCTGTTGTGCCTGAAAGCCCAGTTTGAGTGTGAGTGAGCTCAGCCCCTCCCCCTTTACTTTAGGATGTACACAATTGTTCAGTTTTAGTCACCGAGAGTTATTTCCATCAAAGACAGCAAATGAGACAACTAGACAAGGCCAAGGGACACACCACATAATCACTTTTGAATTTAAGTGTACTGTTTTACACTTTAAATACTGTATAGAAATTGTTCCACCCATAATGTCTTCTCATATTTACCTTCTCACCTTTATGTGGCTTTCATTACTGTAATAGAGAGAACAGCTGTGCCCATTTTGTGTGTGTGTGTGTGTGTGTGTGTGTGTGTGTGTGTGTGTGTGTGTGAGAAAGAAAGAAAGAGTGGAAACATCTGTTAGGACTTGCAGTAACCAAAGGCCTGAACTGTAACCCACAGATGAAGGTGTCCATGGTGATCTTTTGGATCTATGAGCAAAAGAATTAATGACATCATAGGTGAATAAAAATCTGCATGCTGGCTGGCTGAGCAGTACATTCCTAGGCCAGCTGTCGAGAGACAGAGAATGCCAGCTCTAGCAGCACAAAATACCAAATTTTCATATCATTACCAAACCTAATCTTCAGTGCTTCCAACACTAAAGCTTGATCTTGCAGAAGCGACTAATCTGCTGCTACTTATCAGTCTTTCAAACTTTAGAAAACTCAACACTTAAGTGGAGTCAACGTTGGAGCAGGGAAACTGGCAGTGTGTGGTATGGTGCAGATGTGGTACTGAGCGAATAAGGCAGCTCATGGGGAGCTTGTTTGGATTTCCACACACACAGTTTCACCACAGAAGGGGCTGGGCAGACCGCTGCCCTGCAGTGCCAGACGAACCAAAGCCCTGCACCCACATTACACAATCATCTCCCTGCAATTAAGGCTCACGTTGTATTACAAAACCCCTTTCTCCCACTAAAAGCCTCTGGCAGTAAACATCAGATATTTCTGAGAGAAAAAGCAGGCAGCTTATTGGAAGCACTCATGAAAAGCTTTGAATTCTCCATCTCGCATCTAAGCTTCTAATTAAGTCCGACTGCCAATGAGAGTTAGGCAAGAACCTGTGTGTGTGTGTGTGTGTGTGTGTGTGAGTGAAAGACAGAGAGAAAGAGAGTGAGAGAGACAAAGGGAGAGAGACTGATATATGTACTGATGTAATGATATATGCACTGATATGTATGTATATATAGTACAAATCACATCCTGGCATCCTGGTGCCATCTCTTCCCCAGGTAAGTGACACACACACCCAACCATCCATGCAATATAAAAGAAAATGTGATGCACAGAACCAGGTCATCTTCTATTGCTACATGGTCTAGTTCTGATTCTCACATACCCATCGTGTGGACTGGGGTCATCATGGGCACTCTGGCCGGTTTGCGGCTTTGCAGCCCTACACTCAGCAAGCTGCACTGCACTGTGTTCAGAAACCTTTCTATCACACCCAGCATGAACTTTTTCAGCAATTTGTGCTACGGTAGCTTTTGTGTGGGATAAGACCAGACAGGCTAGCCTTCACCCATGCATCCCAGAGTCTTGTGCCCCCATGACCAAGTGTGTGTGTGTTTTAGTGAGAGAGAAAGAGTCTTAAGGTGGCTACTCAAATGATGGGTCTGATCAGTTGTCTCATACATTTAACTATGTTTGACAAATAAAAACAACAACAAAGTATAAAGTAGTCTTTCTGGATCAACAGCGTGAAGAGGGTCATGGCAGTTGGAGAGCCTCTCCCACATTTCAGAGAAAATGCCTCAAGCTATTGGACTGCTGACAGTTGACATCATTCTTGAGAAACTGAACCTGAGCACAAATTTCCAGCATCTCTCAACCCAAACTGAATTTATAAAGATGAGATCTGACACTAATATGGCACTGGACTCCGCAGCCGGAGCAGGAGGCTCTACTCTGCACTTATATCTCCTCATATATGTTGCTAATGCACCCTGCAGATTCTCAGCTCCATAATCTAACAGTGCAGGAAAGTCAAAAAGACATGATCTGTGTTACACGATTTGACTGAATTATACAAATGAACAGCAGTGTAACTTCCATCCTTCTCTGAACATGAGATGTCATTTTTTTAGAGAAGACAAATGTTTTATAACTTGGTTTCAAATGCAATTAAATCTTAATTTCCTTAATATAAGTATGAATTAGTGGAATTCTGCATAATGCAACGATTCCTGCCTCGTGTCCCTACAGTTAAGTTTCCCACGATCCCCCACATCTCTGTCTTGAGGCAGGAAATAGGCAAAGGTCAAAGGTTGTGTCAGTGCCTGCAACAACTGGGACTTTAATTAAGCCTGGAACGTCTCATAAACAACAACACAACCAGAGAATCTGTTACACACAACAAACACACACTCAGCTTATCTTTAAACCCTCTCGACTGTGCTGACAACTCACAGATGAAGCGAAAATACAGAAGGAGAATGGGGGGCTAGGGAAAGAGAGAGGAAGAGACAGAGAGACAGACAGAGAAAGAGAGAGAGAGACAGAGAGAGAGAGAGCAAGAGAGGAGAGAGAGAGAGAGACAGACAGACAGACAGACAGACAGACAGGGGTGGGGGTGCCAGACAGAGGAAGAGAATTCAGAGATTATTATAGCGTAATTGTATCTCCTCAGTACTATTTTCTTTCCATTTTGTCCCATTAGTCTAGAACCCATTAAATTAGATATGGCTTATTATTTCGTCATTTAAGTTATGTCACTGCAATACCATCTCTTCGCAACATATGGAATGGATTGTGCTTGGGAACCCTGTCACTGGGTAGGAAAAGTAAACTTTAGAGCAGACACAATATAAAGAGGCTGAGCTGTCAGACTGCCACAGCACAGACGCCAAGAGGTGTCACACATCAACATGCCCAGTGCACTGAACGGCCTGCTTTACCGTGTGTCTGTGGGTCGTCTGTGAGGGCTGCCCTGCTGACCATCGCCATCCATACCTCTGCTCGGCTGCATGGCATTGACCCTGGGACTGAAACACAGGGGGCAAAGACACAAAACACACTCAAACACACATACCTCCTCAAGGGCACACCTTTACACATACTATACACTGTACTATATTGACACTGTATGACTGAATGTGCTGCTCTCTGTCTACGTCTGCACCGTACGGGTCAAGGAGGACATCATTTCATCTCCACTGTCTTTTGTACTGTATATTGCTGAGACAGATCACAAAGTAGGCCAGCAAGAAAAGTCTGCTGCGTGGTGCATTCGTCACAAACCAGGAAGATAGACATTTGTAAGGAATTTAATTTTTACTCACATTTTACTAAGTCTTTTTTTTTTTCTCTTTTGTGCTTTATTTTCAATATAGTGTGTTACTGACAGCATCTGTGTGATCTTGATGCACCCCTGACTTTTCAGCCTTATCATATCATTTTAATTTCATTACAGACTACAAGAACCCCAAAAAAAAGAAAAAAAAGACTAAAACCAAAACCAAATTAATGATGAAAGCTGCTGAATGAACTAAGTACACTGCATTGCCATACATTACACTGTACTTATTTATCTCTCTCTCTCTATCTATCTATCTATCTATCGATCTATCTGCCTGTCTATCTATTTATTTATTTATCTATCTATCTACCTATTTATTTATTTACTTACTTATCTATTTATTTATTTAGCATAGGTCCTTCTACCTGGGTCATTACTTTATTAAAGTAATATTACTTTGGCTTAACTTTGCACTCCTCCAGCCACCCCTGAGACTCTTTTAGTAAGTAGTTATAAAAATCGTCACTCAGGGGCAGGTCAGCACTCACCCGGCTCGCCCGTGATCCTCAGTGGGACTGTCCACTCTCATCAGTGTCGCTGGAAGGTCTAAAGTGTCCCTCCCCGTGTTTTATCCTCCCCGCATCGCCGTGGCGTTTCCACGCAGCCAGATCACTGCTGTCCCTCTTCCCTCGGAGACTTTAGCATTCTGCAACTCCCACCATCCCAGCCGGAGTCCTGCCCCACTCAACAGTCGCTCCTCTGTTCCCCTCCCCGCCCGCGCTCGCTCTTTAATTGAGAGAGCGGCATACATATTCCAGTCATGACACGATGCTGGATCTGTGTGCCAAATGCCCCCCTTCCACCAGCTCCCCTCACCTCCCCCTCACTCTGCGCGCATCACCGCGCTGCGCAACCTGAACTTGTGGACATCCCGCAGATCTGCACTGTTAAGGCTGCACCAGAGTCGGACAGCCTGGTAGAGTATTGCCTTCTTCTGAGCTCTGGTTCAGGGCTTTTAGCCACAGCACTACAGACTTTAGCCCTCTACCACCTTCAACACACCTGATTCAGCTCACCAGTCCCTTCCCAACACCATTAGGAGCCAAACTGGATGTCTGAAAAGAATTAAAACACTCCGTCAGGTTTGAGTGTACTGGACTCAATTACTGGACAAACAGCAACATCTTGTGGCCAAATATTGAAGCACGTCTTTGCGTGACTGGAAACAAATCATAGGCGACCTGTAATAAAGCACAGTAAAGTAATGGCAAGTACTGTAATGACACTGTGGAGTTTAAATGTCTTTAATAGGAAATCCCACTTCGACCTTGATTTGTTTTCATTTTTAATAAAAAAGTTTGATGCATTATTTCACTAAGTTTCAAAACACACTGTTACCTCCCAGTCCATATAACAGTTGATCATGGTTGTGATGTCACACCCGCTGACAGCTCTACATATGACTTCTTATTCAGTCTATTGCAGTTCAGCCCTGTCTATTGATCTACCTAAGCTCCATCTGCTATGTCTTTTGTCCAGTGACCTGGACATTAGGGCTAGATTAGAGGAGGCCTAAAGAGCAAGGAATAAAGGTGCATGCTTTGCAGAGGACGTTTATTGCAGCACATGATACACCAGGGGTACACATCCTTCACTTCCATGCTAGCACATTAGCTGGGCACAGTAATGATAATTTAACCAAAACCAAGTCTATGTAAGATCAAACATAATCCAGTTTACTGTGTATGTTTAAACCATTTCAACTCTGAAACCAAACATGAATCAAACATTTGTTGTTTTTATTTTGTAATTTTACTATGTAAGCTCTGAAATGTTACCATGTAGGCTAAAACATTCTTAGGCTAACATAGCTGTGAAACAATGAAATACTCAAGTTCTTACAGTAGCTATATGTCATCCTTAGGCAAACAAAACTGAGATTTTGTTGATGCCCATGGGTCTTTATCATTAATGCCATCCTTAGGCTAACATAGCTGAGATTATAATGATGACTGCAGGCTTTTACAGTATACCTTATCCTTAGGCTAATATAACTGTTATTTATGATAATGACTTCAGGCTTTAATCGTATATATTTCATCCTTATGCTAAGATAACTGAGATAATTATGGCCTAAGACTTTAATCAAATATGTCATCCTTAGGCTCAGATAACTGAGATTTATATTGATACAAAGTCTTTTATGATGTATAGTGTTCACATATGTTCCTGTTCTTTTTCTCTTTTTTTATGCACTTATATAGTCTGTTTACATACATTTTTATATAGCCTTCTTATATAGCCTATGTATACCATAAGCGGAACTGCAGGAGGAGGTGCTACCACAGCACTGGGAGGGGTTTTGTGTGTCACAAGTGTCTTGGAGAGATGGATGCATCTACACTGATACAACAGAACTGCTATGTTACAACTCAAACACATCTCAGGCCTCTTCCTGAAGTGTTCTGTTTTTAAGGCTTCTTGGTTGTATTTACACCTGCATTATTATATGGCTTGGCCTTATCCATATGTAATCCTGATGCTCCAGATGTATGAAGTGACCAGGTGTGAATGGGGTCTAAGTTTACTCACATTCCACTGTTAGGAAGGGAAGTTTCATTCAGCTGTTTTGGCGCAGATCTAAGATGTGAGTGTAGACAGTTTGTACTATTGCTTTTGATATAGAAGGTTGCGGTCAATTTTTTGGTTTGTTTTTGTGTGCTGTTTGTTGAGTCATGACATACGCAATGGATCTAGACATCTGAGAGAAATGTCTAAGTTTGGAATTTCAATCAGAACTTAATAGTATGTTCTTTATATTTTAGCCAGGCAACACATGACGGCCAGTCAGAGCTATTTCTTTAAACGCAGTTACAAAAAACAGCTGGTTCATTTATGTATGTAAGATATGTAAAAGTGAATGATTACCGGTTTTGGTACATAAAAGTACATTAACACTGTTAGTGGACCTCATGGGGGAAAATGAGGTAGAGAAAATGAGGTAGAATATGGCCCCTTAAAATTGTGTAAAATGTTAATTAAACCTATATAAAAAATGAGGTGCTACTTTTTAAGAAATGTTGCAAATTTCTCATCTTAATGTAAAATGTTCTTTTTTCACAAATTATTCCCTTAATTAGTTTAATTATAATATGAGAAATGTAATTAGGGTCAATATGAAAACTAAGCTACTAGACGCTTCAATACACAAACACATGGTGGAATGTATAAAGTCTATGTCCAATTAGAACTGTGATAGTAACAGATTCTTATTAACATAAGCATTTATTGATAGATTACATTAAAATGTATATATTTTTCATGATTATTTTTATTTCAATATCCAAATTATGTTCAGGACATCACAGTACACTGATTTTCCTCAACAGATGAGGGAGCTCTTGAGTTCTCACCCTGTGTTCCTCAAGAGTGTTATGCAGTACTGACCTTAGCTTAAAGTTTGACTACAAATACAATGCACATATCCTGTAAGAACTGAACATATTGGAATATGAAGGAACATTTCCATGCCAGCACTTTCACTTTGCTATACATAATGTAAACAGCCCATTGTTTAGCTTTGTAAGCGTTTTACAGCTTACTGCTTGCTTATTAAGCATTTTGTATTGGGCCTGCCTTTGACAGGTTAACCAGTCTGACAAAATATTTAGATCACCACTTAATCTCTGACTCTTTACCCTGGTCACTATAGATGCAGCACTATAATCGCTCTAGTTTTACATGTTCATACTTTGAAATAAATGTTTCTTGGGCTAAATTTGGTTTTTGGCAGATCAGATACGAAACTATGGGGTCTTCATTTTTGATTTGTCTTTTCATTTCAGATTATTCACTCAGGAGTCAAGTTTGGGCCCCACTTTCATCGCTGTTAGTCTACTTTACTGATACGTTTATCATAAGGGTGGTGATAGTAAACAAGTTACAGGTGATTTATAGTAGCTCTGAACACACTGCAGGCACCTCCCAATTATACCCTTCAAATGATCCTGCTGTATATTCATATTAAACTTTACAAGCCCTGCAGAGAATAAGCAAACTGTTAAATGGTTGAGTTAATTAATTGCTTGTGCTTATCATGAGACATTTAAAGAGGCAATTATAGAGATATGGCTGTAAATGTAACAGCCTAATGTGAAAGCATGGAAAGAGCTCTGCATGGGAGAGTGATCACGGATTGTTTGTTATTATGGTTATATTACACAGCTGTTTTATAGATTTAGCCATTATAGCACTTTTCACAAAATTATTTCATACATTACATATAAGACTCAACATTATGTTCTTGCTATCTTAATTTTTGTTGCCATTTTAGTTTCCTCATTTATCTCATTTTAAACAAACAAACAAACAACAACAACAAAAAAAATCCTATCAACAGGGTTTCTGCTGATAAGTATGTGGAACCTAGAAAGACTATCAAAACAACATCAGATAAACAGATATTCTCACATTACAAGAGACATGGTGTAGGACTGATACAGTCACTCACTGTGCCCAAGGCTACTGGAAAATTCTCATACCTTCCCAAAAGCTGAACTCAGTTCGTCTGGGTAAAGAATCAGGAGGAATATTCACCTGATACGAAAAAACTCCACAACTTTTTGGATACAATGAAAGTGTGAAAATGTATATTTATATTTGCCGTAAAATAAAAAAGACAGTAGTGTCTTCAAAAAAAGACATATTTCTCTGTACAACATATATACATATATATACCACCAGTCCCAACATTATTCTGATGAGATGGTCCCGGAATTAGAAAAGTAGGTGTGCCATTTCCAGGCCCAGAAAAAAGTACCAATTTGTGGGGGCTTTAATGCTAGAACTGGTACACAGCCCGATTTCATAAACACAAAAGACAACAAGTATGTCAAGAATAAAATATCACACATTAATAAATTTTTCCTTCTGCTCACAGAAACAACCAGGATTATGTGGTCAAAACCTCCTGCAGCTGTGTCAGAGCCTGGGTCTGTATATCATCAACAGTAGGTTACGAGGGGACTCACTGGGGAGATGCACATTTCACTCTCCTCTTCAAACAGTACATTTGACTATATGATAGATTTAAACCCTTTGTCCTTCAGTGCATTCACTGATAAACCCCTATCCCCTTTATCCACTCACAGTGCTCATCAAAAGGAGTAACAGCGCTGCACACACACAGCCCTGTTAACTGCACAGCATCAGGAGACTGTACAGATCAAACAATTCAAACAATTTAAACAATGTAAACAATTTTAGACACATAATTTCTGGATACCGTTGTTCACAGCAAAGAAGGCGTCAATCTGGCAGTGAGAAATATACATTTTATTCTTGACAAAACAGCAGACAAGGCTAAATTGAAAATTAGAAACTTAGAAACAGGTCAAAACCCAAACTAAAGAAATCCAGAAACACAGAGATCCATATAATGTACACATACATCTTCTGTACAGTGAAACACTAAAGCAGCATAAATGTACACTCAGAATTAAAAAGTGTAATACACACACACAAACAACTGACACTAACTGCAGTTCTGGAATAACTGCAACTAGAAAGACTAGATATATGCACAAGTCTTTTCTAAACACTTTTTAATAACCCAAATTCTGAATAAAACCACATCAACAGAAAGCAAGAAGAAAACTAGAACTGACTATTAAAGATAATGAAAAGACTGCTCAAAATCCTTAAGAAGTACCTGGCAGGAGCTTAAAATTAAAAGACTAAAACCGAAGAAGGCATGTGGGCATGATGGCATGCTAAATGAGACGCCAAAGTTCAAAATTCCACTTGGCCATTGTGAAGCTGATTGGTTTAGTTTCGAGTGTAGGCTATTTTTATCAAATTACCATTGATAATATTCATACCCTACACATCCTAATTGTAAAATATGTTATCCAAAATAAAACCAACATATATACAAGCTCATAGAAAGTGGTGTAGGGGGTAAAACATAAGATTTAATTAAATCAAGGTATAGAGTAAATAAAAATGATAAAACTGTCAATAATCAAATTCGATCTCTCAGGAGCACAGAGTGAGACAGGGTTGCTGCTTGAGCCCAACATTATTTAATATCTATATAGATGATTAACATTAGAACAGTTTACAACTCCTGGTTTGACCCTGCATTACCTGATCCTGCTGTCCCCCACATACCTAAAACAGGGACTAAAGCAGAGCCTGGACCACTGCAAGATCTGGGCTCTGGCAGTAAACCTGAAAAAGTTCTGATATTGCAAAAAGGATCCAGATCTCAGGAATCAAAGCACGTATTTCATTAGAAGTAAATGAAATTAACCACTATTACCTACACTCAAACAACTGAAAGTACTACTATTTTGGTAAGTCAGTTTGAAGAACTGAGAGAAAAAGCAAGCAGAGCATTCTATACCATAAAACATTTTCAATCCCACCTTAAATCTTTGAAAACATTTAAATCTGTAATTGAACCAGTTGCGCTTCATGGCAGTAAAGTATGGACAAAAGGTACACAGAAACACCATACATTTTGCATGCAGAGCAAAAATAGGCCAATATCCACCAATCATGAAAATGGCCACAAATTCTGGAAGTACCTAAAAACAATGACCCCCACTCATAGCATTATAAAGCCCTGCAATACCAAGAGCTGAGCAAATACAACAGTCTCCTCACTTAGCTGGTCCTGAGCTACTGTTAATCACACTTACACACAATCACTCACACTAACACAAAACAGGCTCAGGACCAGAAGAACGCAAACAAATCTGATCATAATCAACCAAATAACAGCACAGCTGAGAGAAAAACACATCAACTATAGGGGAAAACCAAGCACAATCACAAAATAAAATACAATGTTTGCAGCACAGCGACTGAGCTAAAACTGAGAATCACTCTGATGAAGTACAGACTCAGTCAGCACTGCCTGGCTAAAGAGACCAGGAGGCACAATATGCCAGCAGTGCAAACTAAACAAACCAGAAGCAGAGCGACCCTTTCTTAAAGATCGCCCAAAATTCATTGAGATCTACAAGGAGTTCTCTACAAAAATTAGCAAAAATGTGTCCCTCTGAGTGATTGACTATATCACACATGTGAGTGATCTGCAAGGGAAGAGAAAGAGGGCCGGGGAGAGAGAGAGAGAGAAAGAGATGCATGGCAGAACAAGAAGCCCTTATTTAAAACCAAACCTCTGTCAATATGAAGCGATTACAAAACATTAAGAGAGAATTTTCCAAATGCAGAGCAAGCCCAAAACCTTTCAGCACTGACACTGTGAGAAATTGACACTTATTTGGCTTATAATTATAATGTTTTGTTTTGGGTTTTTTTTCCAGGGGAAAGAATCATATTAAATAAAATAAAAAAACTGCTGTCAGACAGGGTATATTGAGTCAATGCTATGTAAAATATAACTGCAAATGAATATGGTATAATTGTGTTTACAAACTAAAGATACCTGAAACATACACTTGAGGGTATCATCATCTGCCCTGTTTTTGTCTCTGCTTTACTACGTCCATTTCAGTGCAGTCATGTTTTTAACATTTACAATTTCTTTAAAAAAAAAAAAAAAGTTAAAAGTGTGTGCTTTGAGAGACCCTTATTAAAGATGCTGGGGCATTAAATATAAAAATACTGCAGAATAGCCTCTCATAACAACAACAAAAAAAACAAAATAAATCTTAAATTTACAAAATAATGAATCAGACTGATCTGACAGTGAGATAAGGTTAGTAATAAGTAATATGCAACTTATTACTAATCTTATCAAATGCAGTATTATGGAGTTAGGCAAAATAATGTAATAGACAGGAAAGTGGTAGCTAATGTAACTACTGGAAAAAATCCTGCTTGTCTTGGTAGAGTATCCACTTCTGTTTTCCTTTATGATGACATTTATTTAAGATTTAAGGAAATTCATGTGATTTGTTCTTTCGTTTACAAGAGACAATTGTGACATGTTCACATAGTATGTGGCACTTCATGTACATAATGTTAGATGACATCACAAAATAGATAGTTCATCGCATTGTGAAACTAATGACGTGGTCATTAGAAACCAAAACGCATACAGCAATCATTCTCTAAGCATAGTCTAAACGCTTAATTAGTTACTCATTTGTTTGGATTGTAATTAAACAAAGCTAGGGTGAGATGCCAGTGTAATAAGGAAATAAATGAAATACACTTCTCGTTCCCTTCTCTCCCATCATTCTGAACAGGGTGTGTGTAGGCTGGTTCTGGGCTTAACCTACCTGTCACACACCAGATAAGGTATACTGATTGATAGTTCTGTGGTAGATTAATACACATGTGATGAATTTCCCAGTAGTTACCTAGGACACTGAGCATTCTCTTTACAACCTATTATGGTACAAACGTTTTGGGAAATGCGTCAGGTCAGTTTCTTTTGGAATTAAGTTGAGTTAATTAGGAGTTATCTTTCTCGCAATCCTATTAAACAAACTAATAATAATAACACAGGTTAAAGAAGGTCAGTAAAGGCTGAGAGGCGTTTAAATCAAGTGGAACTATTAAATGCTATATGGCACTGACCATAATGCTGGACCTGCCTGTGCAAACAAGATGGAAGATTTAAATAAGAGATAAAATGAGATGACACATGTTTGAAGACACGAAGGAAATGTGGCCCATTGAACATTTTCATAAACATGGAAAGGCCAACGGATCATGCTCAGAAATGAAGTGCAAAAAACAGATCAGGCAAGTCAAAAACCCATAACACAAACGACTAATTCAACAGCTGTGTAATGGCAGTCCAGACAAGTTTAAGGGGTTTTGTAAACGCAGAGCTGGAAAAGAAACAAAAGCCTGAAGACCATGTATGGCGCACTGTTCTTCTGTGTATGAGGGTGTCTGACCGCATACTTTTCTCAGAATAATACCAAAATACTGAATTACACAGAAAAAAAGCAGAGAGCAACACCTCCTGTGAACAGCCATCTCTTTCTTTTGTCATTCTCCAAGGGCAAGTTACCTTTAGTCTGGAAAAGTGTAAACATGACACTCATACCCAGAGATCATCATAACCCATAACCTGTATCATAACCTACAATCTGGAGAAGTGTAAACATGGTGCTCATATTCAGTATCATATCATGCTCATATCACAGTTGTTTTGGTGAAAGCCTGCCGAGCATAGCTAAGTGCCCTGGCCTGGTATTGGATTGGTTGGTACCAGCAAAACATGCAGCTCAGTCAGTCATGCCACATTGAACCTGTGCTTTGGTAAAGACACTCCTGATCCCCAAGACAACAGAACAGGTATGGGAGGATCCAACGAGCATCTGGACTACCTCAGTGAGGAGATCTGCTTCCATTCATGTTTCCATTTTGAACTTTAAGAACACTCTGCTCCTAGCATAGATGTCCACAGCAGTTTGGGTGAAGTCTTCTCCCTTAAATCAAACCATGCCGTTAAAAGCCAAATCAGAATGCTTTTCTAGGAATCTTTAGAAACACTGGATGGCAAGAAGTATTGCAGGAAAACAGGAAAAATTTGCCTGTTGCATCTCCACTGCACTGACTGATGCTACTGCACATTTTTTCATTCTTTCCTCATTTCAGAAATGACACTCCAAAACACCTTAACTTGGTGAAAGAGCTCACTTAGACAAATAACCGGAAGAACTGTGTGGTGCAAAGTGTTGAGAGAGACCCAAGGTGAGCAACCAGCTTTTCCCCTTCCACCAAGAAGCAAAGGAACAAAACTGCAATGGCTACAAGAAATGGAGAAGCTGAACTATGTAATTGTTTTCTATTAAAAATGAAAGTAGTTTTATTACTGAGTCAACAGAAGAAAAACAATTAGCTAAAGCATTCTTAGCATGAGTCAGGCCTTACAGCCTAAACTGTTTGTTCCAAAATCAGAGCTGCCAAGTTTGAGAGTTTTTGGACAACATAATACATCTTTAGAGATTGACATCACAATCTCAGAAGAAAGTCAGCTGGATAAACTGGATACCCAAGTTATTGGTGTGTAGTTCATAATACTGATATGAATGCCCGTATGAATGATAGCATAGAGGATAACACCACCTCCTAGCACACATTCAGTTCCTTTTCCAGGTAGGGATGTCATCGATATACCACTAGGCTCCTAACATGTATTTCTGCCTACCCCTGAAAATGACATGTTGGAGGACACTTCAAGTTGGCAAGAGTTATTCACTCAGGGAAGGAACTCAGGGAACTGATACTACAAAAGCATTCTTCTGCAAGTTGCTTGCAATTACATATTTCCACCAGAGAAATCCCCAAAATTTCAAGCTTATTTATCAGTGCTTTAAAAGATGGAAAAATACCATCGGCCTTCCAAGCACTTTCTGCTCTTATTCCACATTATAATCAGAGATTTGTAGAATAGTCTAAACTCACACTCAAATAAGTAAGTATCATTTCTTCTGTGCTTTACAAAGTCAAGTAAAAGTAAAAAACTGAAGTAAAAAAATAGCAAAAAAGTAACTGAAATTTGTGAATCTCTGTTCTTCTCTGCATTATTGTTCCAAAATGAAATGGCTAACGTCCAAAGTAAGAGGTTTCTCAAAATGTAGATAGGCTTATTTAGAACCTAAATATTATTATATAAAAAACAAGTTACATAAAATACAAGTAGCCTGATTTTTTCATGGATATGCTTGAGTGGAAATAAATGTGTGGTCGATTGAAAGCACAAATCCATTAAAATGTTACTTGAGGACATGAAACTGAATAAATGTTTCCACTTGCCACCCACCTTGACTTATAATTAGACTTCGCTCTGATGGAGAAGTCGTGGGGGATCTTGCACAATTTACAAAGAGATCCTTCTGTTTAGATCTGGAATAAAGATGTTTCTGAGTGTAATGTGCAGTTTATCATGTTTGGCCTACATGGCTATGTTTTTCTACTCCATTTCTATTGTAGCATCTTCAAGCAATGATGGTGTATTTCAGCCACGCGCTAAAGGAAATATGACAAATAAAAGTCCAATTGAGAAGAACAAGTACACTACTAACAAAATAGTTTATGATCCTGAGCTCATCATCCTCATTCGGCCCTGAAGGACAATCGCACAAAAAGGGTTCTATACACTCAGGCACTCATCTTAGGTCTGTCTTTAATATCTTCCTCTCAAAGAAATATTCAACAACAATTCATCATATGCTTTCAGAAAAAAAAAAGTTTAACCTTTCAGAAGATTACAGGACTAATGCTTTTAAGTGAAAACACATTCCCAGAGGAAGCACATGAGACTGTGGTCATATTCTGTGTATTCCGGCTTGTGAAATACTTTAACTTACATTAACCTAAGTGACAGAATGCTGGGAATGGAAGAAAATGAACGTGTGTTCGTGTTTGTGTCACCAGCATTCATATGAATTTGTGTCCATATGTAAGTGCGTGTATGATTTGAGTTGTTGCAGATCCTACTATCGTAGAAACAGGGAAACATTCTGCCATTGTGTGTACCATAGCTGAGGACAGATGAAGTGTGAGTGCATTCCTTGAAGCCAAACCAACTGTATAAGCATGTGTGCTGTCCACACAAGTGTGTGTGTGTGTGTGTGTGTGTGTGTGTGTGTGTGTGTGTGTGTGTGTGTTGTAAATTACTTTGGAGCATGATATTGTTCTTCCTCCTGCAGACAGCACCCATAACTCATTCCTCTCTGTTGAACGTGGCCCCAAATACAAAAGACAGACTCCCACCACAAAACAGCCCATCAAATGCTGTACTAAATATAAACTATATAAGACATCTTTAAAAGCATCCTGCCTTGCCTTAAGACTTGCCTTAGAAACCATTTAACCCAGTGTAAAGATATTTTCTGTCATCACTATAAATGTATTGTTTATCAGACTGCTCTATCATGCACTGACACAAGGTAATGATGTGGGTGATCAAACTCTAAACCAATAAGTGTGCTGATGTGGGACAGGGTAGTCCAACTGTTCATTCAATACATCCGAGCCTACCACACTGTAATGTGCAGTCTGTTCAGATAGCTT
>JBBPCZ010000002.1:17797876-17824335 GCA_037974445.1 Brycinus macrolepidotus
TATATATATGTATGTATGTATGTATGTATGTATGTAAATGGTGATCAGAGTTACAAAACGCGTAACACTCCTCACTGCAATAACTTTAAGTGTTTGCTGGTAAATGAATTTACTAGGCATGTGTAGTCACAGGAAACATTGTCCCGAGTGTCCAGTCAAATAAGAGATGAAAGAACACCAACTGTGCAAATCCCAACTAATAGTGTTGGTTCAGTCACTGCAGTAATTAGACAAATCAGCATGCAAATCATGGAGACACAATGTCACAGGGAGTAGTTCTCATAAGAAGGAGCACGCCTGCCCCACAGTATTAATAAAGTGTGGGTGGCACTATCCCAAAGTACGTACTGAATTTAGTGCTCCCTACAATGTAACATTAGATGTTTCCATGTAGGAGAACTGCATAATCTGAATATGATTACACTGTTAAGTAATGTGATTGTGTCTTCAGTACATCATAAAAACATAGTTTAACTTCTTTCATTCATCAAAACATCCACTTTATCTAACTTTATTTATTTATTTCCCGTCATTTATCAACATTGACTTTAAGATATTTAACACATTGTACTTTTTATAGTATTTTTAGAAAATACACAAAATGTGGTTGACCAGCATTCAATCTAGTGTCGGAAGGACATAAAAGGCTAATTATGTACTTTAAAAAATGTAATACATAATTTGCTTTCAAATAATTTCAGGATTAAGGTAACAAGGTTGTTCTTGCAAAGTGAGAATTGAGAGAGAATTTTTTTTTTATTATGCTGATTTTGTGTGAATTTGGATGATAAACTGCCTGTTACACTTATGTGTTGTGGATTATTCCAGACATTAGTGTGAATGAGCTCAGTTAACAGTTTTCATATTCTGTAATGGGTGACTCATGGAAAGGGATGTTTCAAGCATGAGATGTTAAATGGAATTATTTGTGTGAGGTATTTTAAGTTAATGTGTTATTTTAAGTAAGTTAATGTGTAGTTATGGTAGGCTCTGACAGGCAAAAATACTGCAGACAACTTTAATTAATGTTTTGGTAATGTCTGAAACATGCTCCATAAACTGTTGTTTTTAAGGACAATTTAACTGTCATTAACCTTTACATTAATATTTGAAGGTGTTTCTGTTCCACAGTAGTAGGGGTTTGAAGCCTTCTTGCAGGACAGTCCTCAATTTGAACCTTTTTTTTTGTTTGTTTGAATTCCTCCAGCAGGGGGAGATGTAGAACTGCAAGAATGCAAGAGCAAGACTTAAGAGTTCCAAACAAGGCTCCTTCACTAAATATTTTAATGTAAAAGTTTGTTTAATATCTTAGCTCAGTTAACAGTTAATTATCTGCCAAGCCAAATCCTGCTTTGTTCATATTCCATTCCATTGCATTACATTAATTTGGCATTACATTACATTCACTAAACATGAGCAAAAACATACACACCAATGACAAAGTTCCACAGAATTTGGTTCTATGCAAAATACATGTGTTAGGTTGTTTAAGAAAGTGATATTTAGTATTCTATATCTGTGGCTTGGCTCTTTTACTTTTTTTTTCTTTATTTTCTTTTTTGGAACTAACATTACACTAACATCAAAATAAATAAAATTAAACATTAATACAATAAATTATAATTTGTGGCTGTTAGTGTGTTAACTATTTCCAGATCTTTCCCTGAGGCAGCCCAATATTTGTAGATACTGTCCAATTCCCATTTCATCTTATGGTCAATGGCACCTTTCAGAGATATAATCTTGTAATCTTGGAAAGACTCAGGTTATATGTAAGTGCAGTTAAACTAAAAGTATAATTAGCACATCATAGAACCATATAAACTGTGTGTGAGTACTGTATTATTTGTTTCTATTTAAACTGATGGCAAAATGGTAAAATGGCACAGTAATGCTTTTTCTAGCAAAGCATTAATTAATTATTTTTCTCAGAGTAGTTTTCAGAGTAGTATTTTTCTGGATGTACCTTGAACAAATGAAGTTGGGCTCAGAGTATGATGTTTACAATTCTTTTAATCTAAAACCTGACCTTGATGTTTAGAGAGTTCGAAGACAAGCAAACTATCAAAGCACAGAGGCCTTGGTGCCCACTCTTCCATTATATTATACTTCATTAAGTTCAATCAAGTGTGCTGGGAGTGCACTGATGCCTGGACTATGTGATTCAAGTCAAGAATCATGTTTTCTTTTGACCATCATTAACTTTACTGAAAGCAATTATTGTCACTTTTTACTTTTTACTGTTACTTTTAATATTAATTGAAATTTATTCTAACAGTATGTAGTGTTTCTAATAGCAAAAACAGGCTTAATGTCCAGATAATTAGCTTGAAATAAACAGGTTTTGTGCTTGGCCTAAGACATTTGCACATTACTGTATTTAAAAAGCCATATTTTCTGTGTGTGTGTGTGTGTGTGTGTGTGTGTGTGTATGTGTGTGTGTGTGTGTGTGTATGTGATACTGAGCCTCTAGCTGTACTCTGCTCCTGTTGTACTTTAAATTATGCTGTGAGCCAGAGACTCACTTAGATCGTAGACTAAAAGGTCAATCTCCATAATCCTAAAGAACCTTCCTATTTATTTGTGCATAAATATAAAGAACTCGCAAAAAAACTATAACTTAAACCTAATTTACAAGCCACCATTTAAACATACATTTTGTGACTGTTTCAAAACTTTTATTCAGACTCATGCTTTGACTGACATTGCTCTGTTGATAAAGTAAAGTGGCCCCTTATAGTCAGGCATGAACACACCACAGTACACAGTGTGAACAGTGTGAAATTCTTTCTCTGCATTTAAGCCATTCACCAAGTGAAGCAGTGGGCTGACACCAATGGGGGCACCTAGGGAGCAGTGTGTGAGGACGGTACCTTGCTCAAGGGAACCTCACTGGTGCCGCTGGCACTCCTGGGATACAATCCCCCCAACTTTCTTTACTCAGGGACAACTCCCTAACCAGTAGGCCACCAGCCGTCCCAACAAACAACTAAACAACCAGTATGAAATACATTACAGGCTGCAGGAGCTGGATGTGAAGGCGAAGGTCATTCATACAATGGTTGTCCCATGATTTATCAATTTGCATATTAATCAGTCTCTGTGCTAAAGTTTTGGAAGGAATCACAGGAGACCTCTTCTGCACTTCATGTGGATACATTTGAATCAAGTTCAATGTCTTTTACTTTTTTTGGAAATATTGTAATAACATACTGTGAAGGTGAATATTGTATCGTGCACATCTAGTGAAGTTTATGAAGACAATACGGTTATGACAATGCAAACAGAGTTACTGTTTAATTATTTCATTATATAACCTAATACTAGGACTGAGGCTTTGAGGAGGAGTTGTGTGGATCATGACCAAATGAGATGCAATGGACTGAACAAAAATATAATATTTCAATAATTCAAAGTACATTGAAGCTACAGGATTCCAATTAAATTTTGAAGAAGAAAAAAAAAAAAGTATGTCTAACCAATACTAATGAGATGAGCACTGGTGGTCTCTCTCTCTCTGTCTCTCTCTGATATTCTTTGTTCAGCCCATTTGCTGTTGTTATGTCATCCCTAAAAATATTTCCATAGCTCTCACAGCACAACAACTATTACTGTGTCGTTATCTATTTTCCAAAAATGTCGTTTGTCATATAAATTCACATGAACAGTGTGTGCATCTCCACAGCCCCCATCTCTCTTCTCTCTCTCTCTCTCTCTCTCTCTCTCTCTCTCTCTCTCTCCCTCTGTCCCTAAAGGCAAAGTCAGCTGGTGTGTGGGAGAGCAGGCAAGCTCCACCTTGCCTTAGGCCCAGTTTAGTTCAGACAGATGAAATAAATAAATAAATAGATAGATAAATAAATAAATAAATAAAAATAAAACACAGTCCTTCTATGTCGGGGTTATCCCTGGTATAAATGTAACCTAAAATATAGGCAAAACACATAAACATCATTTTGACAGTGCAGAAGGACTCGGAAAGTGGACAAAAATGAATTACTGGGTCTCAGGAGGACAGCACCTGAGTACACGCAAAATGAAATGTTATCGTTGCTCTGTTGTTGATTTTAACCATCTTTCTCTAATTGATGTTACTGAATATACAGATGTAACCAAATGAAACTGAGTCAGTCGTGTTGTTTCAAAGAAATACAGTAAGTTGTCAGCTTTACTTCATAGGTAGAACTTTGTTAAGTGAAATTAAGCATCTTTCACACTGGCTCCTGGCATCATGTATTTGCATAATGTTTTACCTGTTTTACTCACCCTCTTTGTGTTGTTTCTCTCTGGCCTATATGCCTTTAAGCATGCATCTGTCTTTTACTCATTGCTCAACCACCTAGCCTCCTTGTTGCAGGCTGTCAGAGCGAGTTTCCATGTTCATTTTTGCTCAGCTTCTTTCTATGAGTGGTGGGTGGTACTGTAAAAAAATGATAAGCTATGTAGATCCTTAACCCATATGTTGCGTTGCTTCTTCTATTTTCATTAGGTGAATATTGCTATACTACATAGAATGTAGGAGTTTTACACTAAAATGATCAGTACAGTCAGTACAGTACAGTTACCTTGTCACGTATGCCATTGTAAAGAATAGCTCATTTTCTGGGTATTTTTGATTGTGTGTAATAATGAACTCTTATTGTCTTTCTTGGTACAGGAGCAGGAAAGTGAACATTGTGCAGTGGTGGAGAGCTCCACAAAGGCTGCCACAAAATACAATCAAGGCCATCATAAGCCCTGTCCCAAATGCCACCCTAGGCCCTGCAGACCTCACCAACATGTAGACTTTGGGCAAGAAACCTTGAGGATGTTCCCTGTTGTAAACATGAAGGCTGTGCATGCGCTACACTTGGCTCATTGGTCAAACTCATTTATTTAAAAAAACGTTAAAAAAAATCATATTATAAACACAATGCACAATAAACACAATAATAAGTTATTTTAATAAACAAATGTATTTTCACAGCCAGACACCTTTAAACAAAATCATTAACTCTGATTGGTTTTCGCCTCAAGAAATTTTGGTTAACAGAACACTTGTTCATCGTTGCCTAAGGTCGCAGCGAGGGCACATACAGGGAGCTCTTCAGCACCCTTTTTGCTCTCAAAATTAGAAATGGGACAATCCATTGGATTACAGGACCACAAGTGCACCATTTGGGACTGGGTTAAAGAAGAGGAGGAGATGGTTCACCAGTTGAAAAACAGGAAAGGGCATAATGCTCAGTAATGAGGGCAAATTACCACGCTTCAAGAAAAAACCGCCCCAAAAAAACCAGCCAGTTAACTTGTGTCTCATTGTGGACATATACCCTAGCTCATGTGCATGTAGTCTGGAGTTTTGACCTAGAAAACTGGATAATAGTTGATCAAGCTGAATGAACGTGCTGCAGCTACCCTCAGAATGGACAAACAAATGGAATAAATAGAAAACAGACTTTGTTCTGTTTGAGTTTACAGGGTACAAATTCTAAATTACAGTCTAGCTAGAAAGGACAGAGTTGAGGGATATGACAGAACTGAGAGTACCCAGAGACATGGGCCCCCTCCCCAACTCCACCGTCAACAAACTTGAGTGATCATGTGAGAGTGGTGGGACAACAGAATCCCAGTTTACTTCAATTATTTGTGTCCATGAACTCCCAGCTCGGGAGAAAATAATTACTGAAAGCCTGATGAAACAATTAGGTTTTCAGCCTAGACTTGGAAACGAAGATCGTGTCTGAGTCCCAAACATTAATCACAAGACTTTGGGGCTTTGTGTGAAAATGCTCTTGCCCCTGTTGTAGCAGTAATAAAAAGCCAGCACCATGTGATCTAAGTGACCGTGGAGGTTAGCATTAGGAAATAAGTTCACAGAGGTATGTGGGGTGAGATAATTCAGGGCTTTATATGCCAATAATAGAATTTTGTAGTTAATACAAAATTTGATTAGACGCTAATTTATACTTGATAATATTGGTCTAATGTGGTCAGATTGGTTCTAATGAGGACTCTAGCTGCCACATTCTGGACTAGCTGAAGTTTGTTTAGGTTCTTATTTAAGTATCCTGACAGAAGGTAGTAGGGACATTACCCAAATTGTCTGCAACATATAAAGATTTCTTAGCATTTCTCAGAAAATTATTATGAAGAAAATTATTTTAGTAATATGACTTATTTGTAAATCAAATCATAGCTCTCAGTCGAAACTGATGCCAAGATTTTGTACAGCTGACAGAAGAGATAGTGAGAAATGAGTAAGATCTAAAATTAAACTTGACAGTTTGTTTCTAGCAGCTTTTGGACCTAAAAGAAGCACCACTGTTTTTTCAGGGTTGAGCAGAAGACAGTTATGTGACATCCAGTCTTTTGCATCCTTTGCATAATCCACAATGTTATTTATTCTCAGTTTATCATCTGGTTTGGCTGATATATACTATTGTGTATTGTCTGCATAGATTGTCTCACATGTGTCAGTCCCACTTTAAGTATGCCTAATGACCGTCTACTTAC
Source organism: Brycinus macrolepidotus (assembly GCA_037974445.1). NCBI lineage: Eukaryota > Metazoa > Chordata > Actinopteri > Characiformes > Alestidae > Brycinus > Brycinus macrolepidotus. Next base: position 17,804,369 of record JBBPCZ010000002.1, read on the forward strand.
ACATTTTCAGTGCTCAAGACAGCAATGTACCTACAGGTGATGCATTCACTGGTACAAATGAATTGCAGTAGTGCACTGTATTTAATTATGCCTGTGTATTAACTTCAGTTTTTACTCATGTAATTGCACAGGTTAATCCTTCATGTAATTACATAACTAAAAACTGAAACTGATAAACCTGTGTATTTACATAAGCTGCATTACTGTAATCCATCTGTAGCAATTCATCACCAATAGTTGCAGTATTATTGCGTGAATTATCAAAGTGTTACTGCACAGTTATTAGAGACACTTAATATAAAGTGAGATCCTCGTGTCTTTTCTGTACGGGGGGATGCTTTGTACCATAGAGGACGTATGTAGTAAGTAACAAACTAGTTGGCAAAGTTTAACTCTCATCACTGTTGCATGAAATGACAGAGCAAAATACATTATAGTATGGAACATGCTGTACAGAACACTGTGTGTTTGTGTATAGTGACTCAGAGAGATGGGGCATTGACAGTACTGGATGTATTCATGTGTTCTGCTCTCATTACTTTAGTCACCATAGGATGACATCATTAACCCCTTAAACTTTGCGGGCATCCGCATCCTAAGGCCTATTATTCAGTAGATGAGTTATAGTTTATAATTTTTAGGTGTGAATAATAAAACAACTGGATCTGCTGGCAGTTCTGTGAGTGGTATGGGGTTTTCAATATGTCCAGTGCATTCACAGAGTGCTACTTCACTAACAAAACAACCAGAGAAGACCAGAGAAGAAAACAAAATCTCAGTTTTTAACAGCTTCATTCTTTTCTCAACACTATTATCAATATAACAGCTATGAGTCTTCACCTGATCTGCTTGATGAGAGTTGTGAATACAGAGGTATCTGAGACCATTCCTTTATACAAAATCAGAATAGGGTACAGGGAATTTTGCCTGAAATCACTCAAGTCCCAGTGAAACATGCTTTGATTTTAAATAAGACTTTCTAGGGCCACAAATGAATTTGTCTGATGGTTTTCTTTGGGTTTTCTAAGCCTGTCTTCTTGTTTACCTATATTTACCAAAGGTGCCGATAATTATGAGGTTGACTGGTACATACGGTAAGTGTATGTGGTCAGACACATTTGGCAAGGGTGTCGATAATTATGGTGATTAAATTATTAACTGAACAATAAGCCCTAGGTTCAAATGTTTCACTTATTTTATTTTAAGTGGCAAGTAGTAGTAATGCCGTTTAGTTCAGAAGCACAGACTCTGTGAAACGCTGTGACTGTTTGTGTGGAGGGGAGGGGTTGTACATGGCTGGGGGTGACACCTAAGGGGTTGCTGGGATGATAAAGGGTTCACCCTGCTTTCTGCTTTCTATCCATACAGCTCACATACTCTACACACACACAATCTGTATTATTTCATTTGTTTTGAAATTTGTTTCATTTCATGTTATACTGTACAATGTGATCAACACAACATCTACACCTGAACTCTATCCTAAACCCCGAGTAACCAAAAAGCAATCTTTCTGCTCCCATAAAAAATTGAATTTGCGATGAAAACTGCTTGTTTCCTTTTGAAGACAGACTATTACAGAATTTAAACGCATATACACACACGCACAGACACAGTATTGTATGTATTACAATGTATACAATATTCCACCTATACTTAACCCTGGCCTTAACCTAGGTAAAGGTAAAGTGGCATTTGCCTGACGCCCTTATCCAGAGCGACTTACAATCATTAGTTACAGGGACAGTCCCCCTGGAGCAACTGAGGGTTAAGTGTCTTGCTCAAGGACACAAAGGTAGAAAGTGGGGGGTTTGAACCTGCAACTTTGTGGTCATCGGGGTCACAGGCAAGTGGTTTACCCACTAGGCTACTACCACCCATAAGCAACTAAAATGCAATTTTTTTCCCAAAAAGTTTTTTTTCCCCAAAAAATGTGGTTAAAACAGTACATTCCCCTATGAGGGCCAGCAAATAGCAACACATTTTTCATGTTTTCATTTCATTGGTCCACACAAAGGGCTAAATACACACACACACACACACACACACCAATCACAAGCAACCATAATTAAGAGCTCAGGTTAGCAGCACACGCACAGACTATGTGAGGGTTGGCTGAGCCGACAGTTTTGGAACAGTTTCACCCCTCGGCTTCACTTTGACCTGACCTAAGGCCCCCAATAGCACTGACCGCAAACCACTCTTTGGCCACCGTGCAAACTAACTGCCATGCACACCCCCCTCCCACACACACACACTCTAACACACACACACTAACACACGCACACACACACACCACACTAGATATCTGTGTTCACATACATGTGTGGGTCCAAAATCGTTTGCCATCATAATAAATAGGAAACTATTAGCCATGACACAGATGTGTAGCAGGAGATCTTTTCTCATGTGAGAAGTATTGTTAGGAATAACATTACATTTAATTAAAAATCTCAGTAAAAATCTCCATTTAATTATGCCACACATATCTATTCAACTAAATAGAGCACAATCAGCACATGTGGACTTTGTTACCTTAACATAACTTTAACTACTGTAGTAACTGTGCTGTTCACCTTTTTTAGTTTCTGTCCAACCCTCTGACAGCCATGGGGTGTGTTGTTTGTATGGGCTGGTTCTGAAGCCTGCATTCACTTAATTCATTGATATTTACCTTGCACTATTGATTAACCCCAGCTGGATATATGTTTTAATAAACACCTGTCTGTCACATGTCACAGCATAGTCTGCATGTATGTGTCTGTGTATATTTGCATGTGTGTGTGTGTGTGTGTGTGTGTGTGTGTATGTGTGTGTGTGCTAACCTTACACAACCTCCAGAAGTGTTAATATATTCAGAAGTGGAGCAGGAGCCATGTACTGCCAACGGCAGACTGACATTTACACACACACACTGAAAGAGAGAGAGAGAGAGAGAGAGAGAGAGCATGTGTGTCCTTGTCTGTCTGATGTCCTACCCCACAACAACACAGGCATCTGCGTCTGTGTAAGTGAGAGCGAGAGAGTACAATAGTGAGTGAGAGAGAGAGAGCTCATGTTTGCAATATGGAATTTTGTGCTAAAGAGTAACTTTGTGCTAAGGATGTATCAGTCATTCAGGACCTAAAGATGCAAAAGTATCTCTAACTTCATGTTTTGTTAACTAGTTTGCTAAGCGAAAATAAGTACTCTACAGGGACATTCTCTGCAGGGAACACTGCAAATTTTAGTGCACAATCTATTTTTTTGAAAAACTTATGGTATATAAAAAGAGAAAAGAAAAAAACAATTTTGAACGTGGTAACTGTGTGTTTGTGTGCATTAAAATATGACCTTGTTTACACTTAGAAAAAATAAATCTTAAATTGTCCAGGGCATCTTTGTATTATTTATCAGCAACAGTTGTTTTGGTTTGTTTTTACTAATTACTAAAAAATAATGATTCCTAACCTTTGAATAAGTGTACTGATACTGTCTTTTTACGGCAAGTCTCATAACTATTATTCGTTATCATGATATGAACTAAACCAAATCAAACGTCAGAACAGAAAGAGAAGAAAGCAGAATCACTGGTGATATTTAGTTATATTTGTCCTGCACGTTAGAGTACAGAACCAGAATTGACCCCAAATCTGAGACCCATAAATTCAGAGCTAAAGGATAATTTTTACACTGGTGTAACTGGGATGGATGGATGTTATGTTTCATCAGAGCTGCTGCTGATTCAGCAGAGCTGTGCTTTGGTCACTGTTAAAGTGCAAAACACCATAATTCATCAGCTGAAACCATGCAGAGGGATGTTCTCTCTCTTTTTTTTCTCTCTTGCACAGAATTCATGCGCATTGCTCACATAATTAGGTACGTTTCACGGTCAGAGAGTCTGTGTTACATCATGCTCAAAATATTTATGAATACACACATTTTCAGTCTGAATTGCTGATCATACTACACTGTGTGCACGACACATGTGCAGGGGACGAAAGTAGCTCAGAATTTATAGATAACAAAACTCACACAGAAAAGGTTGTTTACTGATCAGTCTAGAGAGCATTTTCTGACTTCTCTTTATTCCTTAGAAGTAAACATGCTTTTTGTTACTGTATATTTAATACCACTATTGTGTCCTATTCAAGCAGTTTGGTCTGAAACACTCTTTATAACTTCAAGGTGAATAGGCGTCCTGTAGGCTGAATAAGTGTAAACGTCTTCTTGTATCATCAAGACATAAGTGAATTAAGTGAATTCAAATTTGGTTGTTTACAGTTTGGTTTTTATATATGAGCTTTATGGGCCTTACAAACATTTTGGAACACGCACACACATATACACACACACACACACACACACACACACACACAAACACACACATAAATGTGTTTTGCAAAAGAATGAGCATGTTGTGATGTAGTGCTAATAAGGGAGGGCTTTATTCATGGCTGTGTCTTTTTATCTCACCGACTGAAGCCAAAATCACACACTGTCTGCTCCTCATCTCACAGCCCACTGGCTTTACAAGTGTACAAACACACACACACACAAACAAACAACTCTCATGTTCGTTCCCTCTATCACAGCTGTTTTGGAAGTGTGGTGATCAAACTAAACCCAGAGTGTGAGTGAGAACAGATGGAGCCACAGAGGAGCTGATGGTGGGATAAGCTTTTAAAGATGGTGAAAAAAGAAAAGAATAGTTGCTTCTCAAAAAGCTCTCTCTCCCCCTCTCTCTCTCTCTCTGTCCGTCTCTCACTCTCTCTCCCCCATAATACCAACAGCAGTGAGAGCCCTGAGCATAAACAGCATCAGCCTGTAAACATGCGCAGCCCTCATTCCACAGGCCTTTCATGGCTTCTCACCTCAACTCAAACTGAAAATTCAGACTCCAGCTCTGATAAAGGTCAGGCAGTGCTGTACTGTGCTGATGTGCAAAATCGAGTATATTGCCTGAAAAGTTACTAAGCTTATGTTAAATGTGCAAGCTGATTCAGTTGCTGAAAGAAGTGGTTTTGCTTTCAAGGAGGTGCTGAAAGAACAGGTTCATATAGTCTCACTCAAACCCCTCATACACTCTGCTGTCTTAAGCTTGTCTAAAAACTTGCCTGTTTTTTCTCAAGCCTTTCATTTACTCTAACCTGACTAACCTTTCTCCCCTCCTCATACTGATCCAGCATTATTTCTTTTCCTTTTTATTTATTTCTTATTTAATATGAAACACACTTCATAAATAAAATAAAAGGTATTATTATTATTATTATTATTATTATTATTATTATTATGATTAGTCGTAGTATCAGTAGTAGTAGCAGTGTTGCTGTTGTTGCTGTTGTTGTTTCTGGGCTGCTATAATTAAAACTTGCATTTAAAACATAAAGTACATGAATGGGAATTTGCAGCTGATTTTAATTTAGTCACATTTGTAGATTATAATTGAATTTGTATAACTGCAGATCCGGATCTGATCTGACGGCTCGTCTCGAGTGCCAGAGTTATGAGTGAGGCTCGTGCCGAGGTGAGCTGGAGGGTCCCAGTGCGCGCGGATCAGTGCGTCTAATCTGCGGGAACACGCGCGGGTGGGTATTCACGCGGCGCGCGCGCTCCTCAGCCCGGGGGCATTAATCCGGACGGTGCCAGGCGTTTGCCCTGCCCCGATGACGTCAGTGCCTCCTTTCTTTCTCTCTCTACAGTCTCTGAGCCGGACTCGCTCGGGCAGGGAGCGCTCGCGGCCCCTCAGTCCCAGCGTCAGCGCGCGCACCATAGTGGCGCGCGCGCATCACGGACACGCAGCCGCGCGTCGCACCGGTCCGTGATGTTTAAATCAAAACCCGCCTCCGGTGAGCAGACGGAGCTGTGAGTTCACGGCCACGTCTGCGTCCACGCGCGCACGCATTTTATCATTTTTTTAATTGCGGTGTGCCTTCTGCGGCTCTTGCACCCTCCTCCCTCCTTTTTTTCTTTTTCTTTTCTACTTTCTCTCTACGTCTGTCCCTCCGTCCGTCCGTCCGTCTGCCCTCCCTCCACCTCCACCTCCGTGCGCCACCATTGCCTCCAAAAGCCACGCGGGCGTTTTAGCGCGCGCGTCTCGGGTGCTCCAGAGAAAGCGCGTGGTTGGCGCAGCGCTTGGCCTCGCCATGGCTCTAGCGCTGGTGGTCGCGATCCCCCTGCTGGTCCAGGCCGCCAAGATCTCCGCGCACTACGAGATGATGGGCACGTGCCGGATGATCTGTGACCCGTACAGCCCCAAACCGAGCGCCACGGCGCTGGAGGTGATGCAGGATCTGGGCGCCATTCCCCCGCCGCCGCCCTTCTCTCGCGGGACCAAAGGAGAGCCCGGTAGACCCGGTAAACCCGGGCCCAGGGGTCCACCCGGTGAACCGGGACCACCCGGGCCGCGCGGGCCGCCCGGTGACCGCGGAGACTCGGGGAAACCCGGCTTCACCGGGATCACGCCCGGGACCACCAGGAGCGAGTCCGGGGAGCTGGGCTCCGCGCTGGGCAGCATCAAGATCGCCTTCTACGTCGGGCTGAAGAACCCGCACGAGGGCTACGAGGTGCTCCGCTTTGATGACGTGGTGACGAACCTGGGCAACCACTACGACCCCACCACGGGCAAGTTCACGTGCCAAGTGTCCGGGATTTACTTCTTCACCTACCATGTGCTGATGCGTGGAGGAGACGGCACGAGCATGTGGGCAGACCTCTGTAAAAACGGACAGGTAGGAGCCAGTAACGCACAAAAAAACACATAAAACTGTTTAGAATAAACTTAGTGTTTAATGAAAGTAACAAATACATCTTTGTCTTTTGGTCTGAATTGTTTATCATGTTATTTAAAACTGTAAAAGTGAATTTAACTCTGTATTCAGCACGGTTAGTGTTGTTTCTATTTCCTTCTGGTGTTAATGTGTGCATTATGGTTCTTGTAGCTTATTAATTTGTTATCCCTTATTACACTGCAAAAGTTCATTGAACTCTGGAGATTTTGTCAGGAAAAATCTGTTTTCTATAAATTGTCTAGTGTCATCTACATACAGCTTGCAGAGTAGATGTGGTGAGCTACGTGTTCGTGTTGTGCAACAGGAGGGAACCACAGTCAGAGTGAGAAGGAGAAATGATGGCACTGTGACCTTATTCAATCTGGACTGCTCAGGAAAGACGAGCTATAATGAATAAACAAACTACAATTCCATTACAGAGTAAAAAAAAAAAAAGATAGATAGTGCAGGCTTCTTACTGGAAACATCTCTTTCTCTTTCTCTCTCTACATATGTATGAATATATGTGAGATAGATAGATAGATAGATGGATAGATGTTTTGTATTAAACATAGGACTGGTTTATTTTTTATTTTGTGCAGTGCTGGTCACAGAGCACTGTTGAAGATACTGCTGTGGTTTGGGGAGTCATCCACTCTGCATTAAGACCATACACAACCCTGAGCCCTAAACACACCCTTCTGAACAATATTGAATTTCTGTTACTGTTACTCATTTAGATCTTATCTGATTCAGCATGCTGAACTGAAAGGTTTAGGCTTTTAAAGTCCCACAGCCCCATTCTCAAAATGACTCAGTAATCAATATTTTGTCTCTGATGCGTTTTGTCTGGCACTTTGTTCTGGAACAGGTGCGCGCCAGTGCCATCGCTCAGGACGCAGACCAAAACTACGACTACGCGAGCAACAGTGTGGTGCTGCATCTGGACTCAGGTGATGAAATTTATGTAAAGCTGGATGGTGGGAAGGCACATGGTGGAAACAACAATAAATACAGCACCTTCTCTGGGTTCATACTGTACCCGGACTGAGCACTCTGGGCACCGAACAGACTCTCCAGCAGCCGCTCTTTCCAAGTTTGTGGGAATGAGGACAGTCCACCATGAGAAAGGCCATGCAGTGTAACCCATGAGAAACAATGTTGTCTGAATGTGTCCAAATTCTGTTTGACAACGTGTTGTGTGTGTGTAGTGTGTGAAACATATTTAATGCTGTATATGGAAAAGATGAATCAGTTAAGGATAAGAGCAAGATGTCCGAGTTATTAGTGTAGGCCTGTCTGTTATACTCCGGGATTTTGATGGTCGGCTAGGTCATAAGATGTCTTGTCCTGTAGCAAACTCTTTCTGCACTGTCAGTATTTATTTATGTATTTCAATAAATTATGTTTTGTATGACTGTGTTTTCTTTGCGTGTACATGATGTCCTCAGACTCAGCTAGTGCATATCAGTGTCATGCATTGTGGCTATTAAAATATACATGCATATACATATACATATACAAGTATATGCATATAATTATACATTGTTAATGTTCCTCATCAAGCATGATAACACAAGAAATGTTCAGGTGCTAGAGGACAAGAATACACTTGATGTGTATGTCGTTGTAAAAGATCAAGAGAGTGTGTAAAAGTGTGAGAGAGAAAGAAAGTTGTTCCTCCTATGGGTTGTTGGCTTTCGGCCGTCCCAGCGGTGGCTGAGGATCAGGGTTGGATGGACTTCCACCGCTGCCCAGCACTGGCACAGCACCAGCCAGACAACCAGTCATCCATCATTTTGATCCTCTAGCAGAGAAACTGACCCCTGACCTTTCACTGGCCCTGCTGTCCCATCAGCTAACAGATCACATAGACAGTGCTGGAAGGAGGGTCTCTGTCAGTGTGCAGGGTTCAGTCTAACCAATAAATTATTACCCAGTGCAGTTATACAAGTCCAGTTACATTCCTGACATTCACAGAGTTATATCACCAGTTTTGTTCATTAACACAGAATACTCTTTTTTTAAGGTTATGCTATAAAGCAGCTTGTAACTTTAAAAGCTGGCCTACCCAAATCCGGTCCTGTCCAGCACAGTCTGGTAGTTCCCCTCCCCAAACACACTCACTAAACCTGTCAATTAACAGGTGAGTTGAATCAGGTGTGTTTGAGTAGGGACATTATGCTGAACGCAGGCCCTCCAGGACCAGATCCGGGAACTCCTGCATCCAAAATTGCTCAAACACACATAAAAATATTATAAAATATAGTTTAAAAATGAATACTGAGATAAGAAAAGCTCAAAGACTAAGCAGTGTATTGTCCTCTGCATCAATGAGAGTCAAACATTCTTAGCCATTCATACTTTGTTCTATTATTATTCTCAACATTCATTTATGCATGTGATTACACATTCTTTTCTTTTCCTACCTTAGTTATCATTTCACAAGGGCATTTTTATCAGACAGACAGTGCTTAAGCACCATGCTTGACTTGGGTGGGAAACACAAGGCTCTATCTATTATTGCTTCTGTGCCTCCAAATCCCTGAGATTTACAGGCTTTAACCCAAGAAGAAAATCTTATGACTGATCACACAAGCCATGAATTCAGATGAATCTGCACTAACACCTGCTTCATTCCTGTTTTGTTAAAGGATCTTTATGGCAATTTGGCAATTTGTTGATCTATGGACTTGCAGCAATATCTGTCTGTTAGACGGTGTGAATACAAGATCCTGGAAGTGCTAAATTGGTGTTTGTTGATCTATTAATATGTGTAAATGTGTGTGTGTGTGTGTGTGTGTGTGTGTGTGTGTGTGTGTGTGTGTGCGTGCGTGTGTGTGTGTGTGTGTGCATGTGTTTGTGTGTTCTTCTTCTTTCCCTTGTGACCACCAGCTGTGCCTACTCACGCTCACAAAGATCAGATCTCTTAGACAACATAGGCTTTTACCACCCCCTCCCCACCCCCCACAAGCACAGACACATACTCATACACACACTCACACCCCAGACTCCAAATTGGCAAGGTTCCTTAACAGTCGTGGTTTGCAGTCCCATTGTGTTTTTTTCATACACACACACACACACACACACACACACACATGCGCCCATACCCTCAGGATGACACACTTATCAGTACCCATGAGCATCTGTTGTCAGAGCTGGCAGTGATTACAGTGACCCCATTACATTAGACCAAGTCCCTGAGTGTCACTGCCACTTTATTTCATCATTAACTCACTGCTGGATACTCGGCTAATACAGGCTCCACTTACTCAACCAAAGAACTGCTCAATAGTGTTTATCAACACTATTTTAGCACCCAAACGCATCTGTCTTTCAAGACATCGGTCACTCACAGGATTCAGTTCTTTACCTACAGTAAAGGGGTGGCGATGGAGGTGTTGTTTATTGCTGTAGCCGTGTTGGCTGTTTATTGCTATAGACGTGTTTAGGGCAGCAGTGATGTTTACATGTTTCCCCCCCTTTTTGGCTTCATATCTAGTTGTTAATGCCAGCATACTAATCAACTACAGAACTTATTATACTTCTCTGTGATTCAGAGTGACTCAAACACGTGCCCACCCCACACCCCACCCTCTTCACAAACACACACAAGTATGGTCCTTACGGACTAAATAGACTCATTGGCACGCAGCGCGCCTTAGCTCAGGGCTAAAGGCCAGCAGCAGAGGTGTAGAGCTGTTTAGATGAGCTCTGTTCAACATTATCTTCCATTATTATAGTCATTTTAGTGTGTGCCTTAACGGCCTTCTTGCATGTTCCAAAGCAGAAGTCAAAACCACAAAAACCTTTTTACACAGTTTCCTGTTTTCCGCTAACTTTCACTGACCTCTAAGATGAGAGGTTTACGTCTCTATTTTATTTCACCAAACTGGTGCCTCTTTTATCCTGTTGTCAATTGCTTTCCTCCTTTTATTCCTAAACTGAAGCAGCACTAGGGAAACCTATGGTGTGTTCCAGGATAGGAATACACAGACGGGTTTGGTGGTGATCTCAAGATCTGTGAAGGGTGTGTGTCCGGCCCCTCACTTGCTTGTGTATGTGTCTGGGGCTCATGCTGCTCACGCCTCATCAGTCAGTCACAGGGTGAAGGTCACTTGCTCTCAATGATGCATTTTAAAAACAGTTCTTTCCCTCTCTTTCTGTTTCTTTTCTCTCTTCTTTCTTGGTCTCTCTCTCTGACTCCCTCTTTCTCTCTATCTCTCTCCCAGAAACACACATGTAGATCATCTCTCTCACTTCTCTCATTTCAAGACCATCTTATTTGCTTTGTGCAATTTTCTACTTTTGGCCTCCTAGATAGATAGTTTGACAAATTCAGATCACTAACCACCCATCTATCCCCTGTGCTCCAGTGCAGCTGCAGTATGGTATTTACACTCCACTGCTGAAATAATAAAAACCTATTTTATATAATGACAACATAAGCTCGCCAAATAAATTCACCCCATCACCTGCTCTTTTGACCAGTGGAGAGCTGCCATTTCTGACAGCTCCTGTAAACATGACCTCTTTATCAGCAGTTGTCTAAGCTGGAATAATGTCTAAATAGCAGCAGGAGTTTGTCTCTTCAATGAGAGCTTTCATTCAGTGACTATCAGCAGATTCATCTGCAGATCTGTCAACAAATCAAACCAAACTGGAGCACCAGGGGAGAAAAACTGGTATTTTACCATGCTGATCTAAAGACTATGTTTGAGAGAGAGAGAGAGAGAGAGAGAGAGAGAGAGAGGGAATTTTATTTGGAATCTGATGACATTTACTTCTCCTAAATCCGCTCATGTAATTTTTATGAGGTATTGTTGGTATTGTTATTGTGAGTGTGTGCTTTTCAGTGTAATTTTCTTATTCTCAGATTCTCTATTTTTGTATATTTGTGCTTGAATGTATATGTGATATGTGTGGCACTAACATAATGTTGAAAATGACTAGTAATTTACAGTGATTCTGGCCTGAAGAGCTGAACTTCAGTCACGAAAATGCATTTGCTGAATGAATGATGCTTATAACCAATGGAATCCCATATAGAGGGTATATAGGCCTTTTCTAACCCCATGATACAGCAAAATATTGTATTAATGTGATTTTGCAATGTTCATGATTTTTTGAGTGAAAAAGTAAAAACTTTTGCTCACATAGGATGGAAACATAGCTTAATGATTTAATGTAATATCTTTTGACTGTTTAATCATTGTATATTTAATTTGATCTAATGCACTTGCCTAAAACATAGTCATCATAGTCCCCATGATTTCCTTAAAAATAAAAACCTAAAAAAAAGCAATCCATATATGATTATATTGCACAACAATGTGATTTGTCTAGTGTTTCCCACCCTGATTATCTTACACACGGTGTACTTTTCTGCACTGCCTTTATATATGCTGGGGTGCCCCGATTTCCCCACAGAGTTTTACAAAGGCCTTAGTATGTTTTAGCGCATATTACACAGTTGATATATCTATTATTCCATTTAGTATAGTATAAATATATATATATAAACTGGTGACAGGTCATACTTGTAGGGGGTCAGAACTTCAGACACTGTCACTTTTAGGGGTTTGTGTTGAGTGGTTACATTTGAATAAAAATGTACTTCTATTAAATTTGATTATTTAAAAATAAAAACTGATAGGATGCATTTGATAGGGGAAGATAGACGATTCCATTTTTTTTATACATTTCAGACATGAAAAATATCATTCAAAGCAAAGTGATAAGCAAACGTATAGCTTTTGTTTTTAAGTTAGTGTTAGAGTACATGTTTTCATTGCTAGTTTTTGCTTTAGTTTTTGTTAAAATATGAACCTTGATGAACTCTGAATTCTGTAGTACTGTTGCCACACCCTCGTTGTAACAACAAGATGCTCTGTAGTAGTCCTAAATGAGAAATGAGAATGCTCTATAGTAGTCCTAAAGTCAAAGAATGGAGAACCTGTGAGAAGTCTGTTCTGACAGTGGGAATGCAAGTGTTCATTTTGAAAACACAAGTAAAAATCCACCTTCCACTGTCCATTGAAGCAACTAGCATGGAGTTTCACAATTGCATTTCCACTTATTGTGTAACAGTTTTGAGCTGAATAGTCACGAAAGGTCTTGCTTTTGCTGAATAGCTGAATTTTGACATCTCCTGTCTTTCAGTGAAATTGCTTAATAGTCTTTCCATCAGGACATAAATTCTAACAAAGAAAGATTTGTCCTTCCGATTTCCAATATTTAAAGAACTGTTTGACCTTTGTCTCAGATAGTTGTGAGATGTCAATTTTGATTGCAAAACTAGGACATGCATGCATGATCTCAATGGATCCTAAACACCAGTAACACCAGAAATCAAAAGTCATCATTAGTAAAACTCATCCCTTTTCCCAGAAAGATGGTTACCATAATCAATATGTAAAAGAAGGCAATGAAGGAAAACTTAGTTTCTTGAACAAAGAACATATAAAAGGCCTATCAAATGACTGTGCATGATCCTCCACTGTAGACGGGCAATGTTTGTTATAGGACAATGCAGACAGATCACACAAACAGAAAACAGTTTTTTAACATTATTTGTGAGGTTTATAACATGAACATGTTGTTGGTATACTAAGTGCTCAGTGAAAAGGTGGGTCTTCAGTCGCCATTTAAAGACAGAAAGGGTCTCAGCAGTTCTGGCGGTCAGGGAAAGTTCATTCCACCGCTTCAGTGCCAAAGATGAGAAAAGTCTTGATGTATGTCTTCGACCTTTGAGAAGAGGTGGGTCAAGTTCGGGCTGTGCTTGAGAGGTCAAGAGGTTAAATTATGACCCGTGGTCTGATCAGTGCTAATAGGTAAGATGGAGCTGGATCATTTTTGGCTTAGTAGGTGAGCATTAGAGTTTGAAATCTAATACAAACAGTCACAGGAAGCCAATGAACGGTTAACAATAGTGGAGTGGTGTGTGAGAAGACCAGACGTGCTGCTGCATTCTGAATCATCTGTAAAGGTCTGGTGATCTTCAGAAGAGGGCCAGCCAAAAACGAGTTACAGTTATCCAATTCTTGAGGTGACAAGTGACAGGACAAATACCTGAGTGGCATCAGTGGTGAGGAAAGGACGAATTCTCCTTATGTTGTAAAGAAGGTACCTGCAAGTATAGGAGACATTGTTAATGTGAAATGAAAATGAGAGCACTTAATCTAAGAGGACACCTAGATTTCATGATTTTGATGTGGGAGTGATGACAGCATTTCCTAAAGTGATGACCAGGTCAGGTCTTGGGGATGCATCCCCTGGGATGTACAGAAGCTCTGTTTTGCTGGGATTTAGCTTCTGGCGATGTGCTGTCATCCAGGAAGAAATGTCATTCAGGCATACAGAGATCCAGGCTGAGATCTGAGAGTCGCTGGAAAGAAAGAAGAGGATGAGTTGAGTGTTGTCAGCATAACAGTGGTAGGAAACACCACGTGAAGTTTAGTATTACCAAGAGAGTGAGTGTATAAGAAAAAGAGAAGGGAAACACCAGTGGTAAGTCTTCATGGGCCAGACATAGATCGTTTACATGACACTTGGTAACTGTGACCCTCACGGTAGCACACAATCCACTGGTATGCAGAACTAGTGATTCTGAGTTTGGTGAGTGAACCCAGGGGGATCTGATGGTTGACAGTATCAAAAGCTGCAGGAAGATCTAGAAGAATTTAAATCAAAGACAGTATAGTGATTTTGGCTACATGAAGCTCCTCATTGACAAATAAAAGTGAAGTTGCTGTAGAATGTGTTGCTTTGATTCTAGACTGGTTTGGGTCAGGAAGCCTATTTTGTGATAGAAATAGGTCGAGTTGGTTATGTACAGCGCGTTCCAGAGCACATCGTTTACAAAAGTGATGTCAAGGCAGTACACATGGCTGGACCAGGCAATCAGTAGAGAAAGGTCATGCTCTTCTTTGAGCTTTTAATTCAGTTTTACAGCACCCTCAGTGATGTCATCCTCTCTGTATTAAACCTCATATGATCACTGCAACTATATTCATGGATCATGTGATTTGTGTGACTTTCGTATCCTATTGTCGGCTTTGAGGTGGCCCAGCCCCTGGCGAGTCGTCATGGCGACTGAGTTATAGCTGATAATGAGAGAGTAAATCAGAAAAACTGAAACGGCACACAAATCGCTGGCCATCCCTTCACCTTCTCTCCTCCGCTCATTTCGTGCCCCTCTCCTTCCATCCTTCCATGCCTCCATCCCTCCACCTCACTGCCCGTCACATCTCTATTCATGAGTCTTTTACATAATAGGCCGTTATGGAGTTATGAAAGATCCATCAATGTGAGCTGCCAAGCCCCAGGGCCCGCACCAGACTCAGTCTTTCACACTCCTATCCATATGTGTGTGTGTGTGTGTGTGTGTGTGTGTGTGGAGTTTCCCATCATCCACTTGACCTCCTATGATATCTCCACACTCTTCTTTTAAACATCATTCTTTCCAATCTTATAATGAAAGAGAGAAAAGAGAGAGAAAAAGAGAGGGTAGAAAAAGAGAGAAGGAGAGAGAGAAAGAGAGAGAGAGAGAGAGAGATTTGCAAGGGGTAGATTAAATCTGTGGCTTCTCTTGAATGATGTCAAAAGAGACTTCATTATGAGTCACGCTTATTACAGAAATACGTTACGGAGTTAATTTCAGCAGTTATATGTCATAAACCTCAGTCATTGAGGTGCATTTTAACTTCCTTTCCTAAAGCTCTGAAACAGCTGTAATGAAGCTGAAAAGTGTGATTCTGTAAAACATGTCAGTGTGGTTCAATATCTCAGCACTGGCTCTGTGACTACCGCTACAGGGCCAAACAGCTCAGGCACTAAATCACCCACAGTCTGATGTCAAGGAGAGCTTATTTTAGATGCTTAAGTTGAAGGGGGAAAAGTAATAAAAAGAGCTGAACATACACAGTTTACTTCTACATTTTAATAAAGACCTTCATCTGAATGAGCATTTGTTATGTTGATACCTACTGCCATCATTGTCGTAAATATACTGGACAGAACAAAGCATTCGGGTCTCACTTCTCTTTTTTACCAGTGTGAGTATGCAGTTTCTGCTCTGTGACCACCATGTGTGCCTGCATGCTTTTCTTTCTCTTCTGTTTGCTATTCTTGTTCAGATCAAAACTGAGTGAAATTAGACTCAGAGAGGGTTGTATTTATTCACATTATCATATGCCTGATTACCATCTGGTTAATTCTGGATATTTGCATCTCCGATCCTGCATTAATATTGTGGGTGTGCTCCTACACTTTTAAAAATAAAGCTGCCAAAAAGGGTCCTTTGGAGCAATGCCATAGATGAACAGCTTTTTATTCTTGAATCTTTAAACAGCTTTATTTAAAGAGATACTCCAACATTTTTACAACCTAATCTCTATCTTTCTTATTTGTAGCAAAATTGAATATTTTTGGAGAAATGTCATAGAAGAAACACAACTAGCTCTGTTTGAGTGAGTGTGAAATGAGTGAGTGTGAAGAAGCTTTTTGTAAACTTGAAAGAACCTCCATTTTAAAAGGATCCTTACCAATTAAAGATTTTTTGTTAATACTTTATTACTATACTATATGGACTAACACACACACTGGCACTGAATACAGTATTTATAAAGCACTGCTCAAATATTTATGAAAAGCATTGAAATTATTGTCCATGGCAATCGTACACTAAAGATGCAGCGGATAGTTATTAGGTTGAAAAAGTTGAAAAAATGGTTGAAAAGGTTGTAAAAATGTTCTTTTCAAAAAATATCCGTGTAAAGGTTCTTCAGGACACCAAAGATGGGTCTTCTATAGCATTGCCCTAAAAAACCCTTTTGTGATTACTTAATTTTAAAGGGAGTAGCAACATCTGCTTAGTCAGATTAAGCAGATCTGGCGGTGGTGTTGGGAGACAGTAATAAAAAAAAGTGTGACAGAATTTAGCACTGAGATAACAGCAATGATGTGTAGTATTTAAAGACAGCAGGATTTTCATTCCAAATCATGCAGCACGGAAAGGAACTTATCTTCTGTTCTAACAGAAAAAGCTAATTTTCAGCTTCTCTGCAGAACCACAGTGTGGAAGATGCAAGTTGAAATGTAGCCTCAGTCCTAAGTGCAGCTGGAGTGTGTGTAAGAGAGAAGGAAAGAGGGGAAAGTGAGGTGCTGAGTTTAAATATAAATTTGGCCCGTGGCCCCTCAGACATACACTCTGGTCCCAGCTGCATCTCCCTTAGCACAGACTATCTGTCACACGCACACACATACACACTGATGTTACAGTCTACAATCTGACTGATTATACGTTGTCTCTCTCTCTCTCTCTCTCTCTCTCTCTTTCTCTCTCTGTCTCTCTCTCTGTCTTTCGAAAACACTCACTCATCCCATACACTCTGAGAAAAGTTGTGATAAAATATGACCAGAATATATTGTTATAATGTGGAATTACTGCATTTTTCTATCAATTAAATGACATAAGTAAAGAAAAGTACACTGTCCAGACAAACCATCTAAACAGTGTATCCAGCTTTAAGATGAGTAAGAGTTTTGTTTGTAATGCAGAGCCAGTCATCCTACATCAGCACCTGACCTCACTAATGATCTTGTGGCTGAATGCAATCAAATAATCTATTATCTAATGTGAAGCCTCTGCATAAGAATAGAGGCTGTTTCTGCAGCCAAGGAAAGGAAGACTCCGTACTCCCTGCTCCTGCCCTTGATCTCTGGAACATTATTTGGACGAGCCAGTTTCTTTACACCTTTGTACACAGAGTAGAATAAGTTGCTTTTTTATAATGTTTGTTTTACAATTTTACATAATTAAACAAATGCATGCAACTGAGGAACTTCTTATAATGTTTGATCATTTCCAATTAGTATCAAAAAAGAAGGAAATGTGGAGGGGGTACTGTGAGCTAGGTGGGGTACTGGGTGGGGAGCTGGTTAATAAGACTGTGTTATAAAGCTGGGAGCTGTCAGTCACAGTTAAAGACAGAGCTATATGAATTATACATGTGCTTGGAGCTGAACTCTTTAGAACCCAATGTGTGTGTGTTTCTGGGTGGGTGTGTGTGTGTGTGTGCATATGAGTGTGTGCGTATGTGTGCGTGTGTGGTGTGTTTGTGTGTGTGCAGCTGATCTCTCTGTCTGCTCCTGCTCTTGGTCCCCTGGTACCCTAGTCTCTCATTAGCTAAAGGCCAGTGATACTGACCTCTCTTAACTTCGATAAGAGTTTCATTATGGTAATTAGTCACACTGGAGTTAGCTGTGTGTGTGTGTGTGTGTGTGTGTGTGTGTGTGTGTGTGTGTGATTAGAGGGAGTGTCCTCAGGAATGACTAGGAAAAGCCTGAATGTATGTTTAAAAAAGACACAATAAAACTTGTTACATGGACTCACACACACACACACATACACACACACATGCACACAGCCATAACATTAAAACCACTTACCAAATTGTGAAAGCCCCCCTACACAACGGTTCTGACCTGTAGAGGCATGGATTCTACAAGACCTCTGAAGGTGGGCTGTGGTATCTGTCACCAAGATTTTAGCAGCAGATCCTTTATGTCCTGTAAGATGTGAGGGGCCTCCATGGATTGGACTAGTTTGTCCAGCACATCCCAAAGATACTTGAACAGACTGAGATCTGGGAAATTTGGAGGCCAAGTCAACTCCTTTAAAACTTGGTCATGTTCTTCAAACCATTCCTGAACAATTATTGCAGTGGGAGAGGTGCATTATCTTGCTGAAAGAAACCACTACCATTAGAAAATACCATGCCATGACGGGGTGTACTCACTCTACAGTAATGTTTATGTAGGAGGTACATTTCAAAGTACCATCCACATGAACACCGGGACCAGAGGTTTTCCAACAGGACATTGACCAGGGCATTGTACTGCCTCTGCCAGTTTGCCTTCTTTCCATAGTGTATCCTGGTGCCAGGTAAGCAACATACACACACACACACATACATACACACACACACACCCATCCACATGATCTAAAAGAAAATGTGATTCAAAAGACAAAGCCACCTTCTTTCACTGCTCAGTGGTCCAGTTCTAATTCTCACTTGCCCATTGTAGTCACATTTGGTGGTTGAAAGGGGTCAGCATGGGTACTCTGACCGGTTTGCATCAGAGCCCCATACACAACAAGTTTTGATGGAGTGTGTTCTGACACCTTTCGTTCACAGTCAGCGTTAACTTTTTCAGCAATGTGTGTTACAGTAGCTCTTCTGTGACACCAGACCAGAAGGCAAGCCTTTGCTACCCATGCACATTATTGAGCCTTGGGCCCCCATAACCCTGTCACCAGGTGAACAGTGGCTCTTTCTTGGACCATGTTTGGTAGGTACTAACCACAAAAGCCATCACAATATGTCACCTAGCCACCACAATATAAGGTATTCATAATTTAGTTGGAATGCTCCTTTGTCACATTTTGACCCACCCTGCCCACACCCATGAAATTCTCTAATAAGCTGACCTGAACCTTTCATCACTAGTAGATACCTATACGTAATAAGAACATTTTAAATCAAAACCTAACCTTAACTCTAACCTCAGCAGGAAAAAAATAAAAAGGTTTTATCCTTTCAGTTTTAACATATTGCACTTTACAGACATCACGAAAGTGTAAACTCAACAAATCCTGCATCCATTTTGTTGTGTCATTGTAGGTTAGCTCTATTTTCTCAGGATTGTTCTTAAAATGTACAAAAATGAGCGTGCACACACACACACACACACACGCTCTTTGTCTTTTTTCTAATGTGCTGATCTCTTTTTTGCTGTTTAAATGTCTTTCTGTTCTCTTAAGCTGTTTATACTCTCCAGCACTGCTCAGAGCTCCATTCTAAACCAGTCTGACAAATCGTGCCCCACATCATACTATTTAGAACCTGACGCATCGTGTCTTACGCATGCCTAAAGCCTGATGTGCCACACTTCCACCGTTAGTGCAGCCTGGTGTGCAGATGTGATTAAATGTGAATAAGTCAACAAACTGGAGGCAGACAAGCTGGACAAGGTCAGAAATCAAAAAACACTTAAATCTTCTCTCATAATTTACTCTCATGTTTACTCATAAAAAGCACATAAACATTCATGCATGAATGAATCTCTCCAGTTCTCTCTCTCTCTCTCTCTCTCTCTCTCTGTCTCTCTCTCTCTCACACACACACACACACAAACACACACACACACAAG
>JBBPCZ010000002.1:17845601-17850601 GCA_037974445.1 Brycinus macrolepidotus
GTGTGTATATATATATATATGTGTGTGTGTGTGTGTGTGTGTGTGTGTGTGTGTGTGTGTGTGTGTGTGTGTGTGTGGACTTTAAGCTGATTCATTCTGAATTAAATGCTTAACTATATAAATAGTTCACTCTCATTCTCTCATTCAATAGAATGATATCCTCATTCTATTATGCTGCATGTTTCTTATATTTTATT
Organism: Brycinus macrolepidotus; assembly: GCA_037974445.1. Classification (NCBI taxonomy): domain Eukaryota; kingdom Metazoa; phylum Chordata; class Actinopteri; order Characiformes; family Alestidae; genus Brycinus; species Brycinus macrolepidotus. The sequence continues at coordinate 17,845,799 of JBBPCZ010000002.1, forward strand.
TTTTTTCTCTGAGATTCACTTGTGATCATGGAAAATGAAATTGTATGCTCCAGATCAGTCATAATCATACTTACTTACAAGTAAACTGTCTGTTTTTGTTACTTGCCTTTAAGACAATTAACAAAAGACAAGTAGCCTCTTTTCTGATTGGCTGCCCTCTACTGAGTGCCATTCAAAAAACAGCCCTAGCTGAAATATTCCTTATACCTTCAGCACGAATGGGCAAGCTAAACTGCTGTAAACGGACAGACATACATAAATGCTTTGGTTTTCTTGGCATCACAGAAACAAGGAATTCAAATTTAAGCTGACTTGGAGCCCAGCATGACCAGCCATTGAAGAGTATAATAATTATTTGATTAATATATATATTTCAGAAAAAGAAGTGAAGGTAAGGTGGTCTCTGGATTAAAAGGAGGTGTTTAAAAGTATGTTATCTTTCAAATCCACAGAGGTCTTGATACATAAATAGATACACAACACTTAAAGTCTTCACATCTTGAAGCTCTAATGGGTTTGTTTACACTGTTCACACTGTCAACTTATGATAGGGTATGAGAGTTACTTCAAGTATTTGAAGCATCTAAGAAAGTTCCACAAATAAATTTGTACAAGAATAGCTGAAAGAAAACAGTCCTAAAATTGTAGCAACTGACTTTAAAATATAATGGAGTTTCAGCAGTTGACACAGATTACCTGCAGAGTTCGATAACAGTCTTTAACTTGCGCCAATAAATGCCTTCCTTCCTACCCTCCAACCTCCCCAACCACCCCCGCCCCATACACACAGATTAGATCTGTAGAGGATACAGTAAGATTGCATGTGCGGTTCCTTTTAAACTCACAGTCTTTGATTACCGTGACTTGCACTACTGATGCAAAACAGAGAAGCCTGAAATTGCAGTGTGTGAGTCTGCAGCATGTCATAGTGCTGTCACTAAGGCACCTATTAGTACTATAACATCGGATGTACAGGACCGGACACTGGGCATTCAAATCTGTCACTGTCTCTCTCTTTCCCCCTCTCTCCCTCTCTCTCTCTCTCTTTCTCTCTCTCTCTCTCTCTCTCTCTCTCTCTCTCTCTCTCTCTCTCGTCCCCACTCTCTCACACACACACATAAATACAAGAATGGACTGCCTGAACATATTGCACACTGAAGTCATAAATCACGTGCTGCCATAGTTTAGATGCTATCAGATAGGCAATGGTCATCTAGTTTCAGTAACACAGGATGACATGACAGGTACCATTCATAAAACACTCTCTCTCCCCTACATTCACACACAATTTTGTGTGTTTTACAAAGTATCAATAGCTTAAGATACACGCTCAAACTGTGAGTTAACTGTGTGTGCATGTGTGTGTGTGTGTATGAAAAGACATGTTGGTGCGAATCATTCTGAAGCTCCAGTAGCCTGAAGCTAAGCCTCTGTTCAGTGTCTCAGAGGTCTTATCAGTGCTGTGTGATGCTGTCAACCCCTGCTACTCGGTAAACTGACACACAACTACAATCAGCGAGACTACAACCCTGAGTTTAGACCTACACATTACCTGCCCAGTTCTCATGTACAGACAAAACTGGCCAATTGTATGCACACTAAAAGCTTGTTTATTGTTTTTTACTTTTACTGGCTGTTATACTGTGTGAACATTTCATAACAAATGGGCCAAAAGAAGCAGTCTCATCTAATTTGGTAGAAATTCTCAGAACAGTGAAGGGCCCATGCATTACATGTTCTTATTTTTTTATATTCCCCTTGACATTCACTTGTGTTTGTGAGCATTAATGTGCCAAAAACAGTCATAATTTTTTTTTCCTGTAATTAATTAGTCTTTCTTCATATCTTAAGATGTATCTAAAAGATCTTTGCTCGGATTGGCTGCTCTATATTGTGTCTCATTCAAAAGTAGGGAAAAATATCCTTTTCAGCGAGAGTGTGAATGGGTGTAGCGAAACGGTTGCAGGCTAAAGAATATATGTGCAGATATATGCAATATATAGAGATACACATTTTTGTGACATTACCAAAAACACTTCAAAACAGGCTATTTTTGCAGCATAACGTCCACAAATGTATTGCATAAACTGAGAAATGAGAACTTCAAACTCATTTATTTAAAAAACAAATCAGCTATTCTTCATAATATGGGTCCTCGAACATAAATTAAACATCAGAACGTTTTTTTCTCCCATAAATATGTCATCTGAGATGCAAGGTTTTATTAGAGACAGAGGAGATACATGACCAACTTACGGATTCTCAAAGGAAGAGTCATCTGAAACATGCAGTGGTTATAATGGTCATGCCGTGGATATCACATGCTTTTCCCATTATCTAAAATCATACATTACACTGTTGTAACAGTGCTATAAAGCTCTCCCCTTACTGTCTTCTCTCAACAAGGAATGATCCTCTATTTTCAGTGCATTTTTTTTCTTTCCTTTGAACCTTAAACACTACACTGGATAATATGTCCATTTGTCTTTCATAATTTTCATGTGTGTCTTTCTAAGCGCATTACAGACACTCACACTCTTCATCACTGGCTTATTGTCTAGAGTTGGCAGTGTGTGAGAGCAGGAATGGGGGCTCTCCTGCCCCTTGACCTTCTGATTGGCCCAAAATGATTCTGGCAGGAGGAAGCTAATGGAACATCATGTGTGCTCTCGGCCCACTGGCTCACTGAGTAATGAGAGTATGGCACATGTACGACCGTTGCCTTGGTTACGGTTGCCAGGTTGGACTGTAAAGAGGATGATGAACGAGCTGAGAGATGATCTCCTATGTTCCATTATGCTCCACTGAGGAGCCCTTCACATGTGTTACACACATATAAACATTCCACACTTACTTATGGATCTTGTTATGCACTGCTTCAACTGACCACTTACTGAAAACACCTTCTGACATCTTACAACACCATCCTAATGTCATCCTAATGTCATTTGCATTTGAGTGCAATTGCAAATAGGTCACAGAGGAGAATGTAGGCTTAAATAAAGATACAAGAGTTTTCCGACAAACATGCAATTGCGTGCAAATATATACACACTCACATTGGTTACTGGATGCTTTATAATAAACATATTTGACGGCATCATGCATGAATGGCCTGATAGGGTGTGATCTTTGGAATACTTTATCAATACAAACATTTACCTGATTTCCTTAAAATCATTTTTGTATCACTTCTTCATAAAATTTCCTTAAAGGGTGAAGATAAATACATCTTTAAAGAAAGCTACTGATTCCAGTGCCTGTCATTTCTAACCCTCATAAGCAGTTTGTGTAGGTTTTTTGAATCATGCATTTTAGGGTTAACATATCTAGTACTTTAGGCATTATACAGTGTAAGAGCTAATCCTACACCACATACTCTACATCATAACCAATTCATGAATTAAAGTAGTAAGTGTTATATTTAGCAATAATCATTCATTCATAAATCATAAACTACAATCAGTATCATTGTAATCCATAAACTGGTTTCATTGTCTGTGTATTATTAAAGTTCACTCACACACTTCATTTATTGATTTTATATCACCAAATTCCTCCATGATTTCACACACTTCAGATAGTGAATACCAGCCTTCATTCATTATCTTAATGTCCTTTCCGGAGTCTTCTTTCACAATCTTTTTCTGTGTACCCATGTTGCAATTGCTGCAATCTCCTGCACTGTCTATAACTTCTATATACATCATACTCTTTATGTGCCAGTAAACACATTAGTCATAGCAATGTAGTCAAAAGGAAGTTCACAGAAATTCAATTTAAATTTAAAATAAAATCAATTAAATATTTGATTATTCTTGGACTACAGCTTTAAGCCTAATTGATTGCAGAATGTTAAAAGGTAATTTATTATAGTACCATTATTACAGATAATTGATTATATAGAGTAATTATTATTGATAGGTCATTATTGTGTAATCATTAAATGATTATCTATATTGAGCAGCATGTGTTGGGGATAATGGCCAGGCTGCTTTGTCTGTCCTACTAAAGCACAATTCATTACTCTTCACACTGAGGAGGGTCCTGTGGGAGAAGAGCACTTTTAGAGAGTATGTGTGTGTTGTAATGGTAGAAGGAGAGAATACAAGTGACAGTGATATGATGTTCCAACCAGTCTTTCAGACATCATTACAACCGCATGGTCAAAGGTCAGACTTTTGAGTCCATCTGGAGTACCCTGAAAAGACACACACACACACGCACTCACACACGCACACATAGAGACTGAACACTCCCACACCAGAATGCTTACTTTCTTATGCTAATGACTGCCCGTATGTTCACTTTCCCCTTAAGCACATTCTAAGCAATTCACAGCAAAGCACAAGCAGCTTTTAATTTACGAACACTCTTGCAAACAACATTTTCATATTTGTGTTGTTTACTGGAGTCCCATGACAAACACAATCGACAAGGCTAATTTTTTTGGTATTAACTGGAGATCCACTTGGGCAAAAACCCAGTCCTACAAACACTAATCCAAACTCGAATCAGCACCATGGAGAGCACAGAGAGGGTCTTTGAGTAAGAAGTGCAGTTAATTTATTATTTCTTACAGAATTCAATTAAGTATGTGACAGGGTACTATACAAACACTATACTGAAAGAATCACTCTCAAGTTCAAACACAAGCCTTAATCTTCTGAAGGTTCACTCTTAATAGATACATTACTTTTATTCAGCAGTGCAGCACAGGTAAAAATAATATCCTCAGGTAATGTATGCAGGTATAAAGGCTCATCCAAAACCCACCTGACAAATTTCAATGCATTGTACTTT
>JBBPCZ010000002.1:17864255-17877785 GCA_037974445.1 Brycinus macrolepidotus
CGCGATAAATTAATTGTCGGCGTTAAGTAAATCATGCGTTAACGCGATAATAACGCGTTAACTTTCCCAGCACTAATCAGAACAAAACAGAGTCCTGTTCATATGCTTACACTCTTATACTGATGAATTTGCAGACAGAAAGAAATTCCTCTTCATTTACGCCAAAGTGTTCAGAATCTCAATACATAACAAGAATGACACATCATGATAATATTCTCATTACTACAGACCTCAAGTGATGAAAAAATATATATATACTCAACAGAGACTGATAGATAGATAGATGGATAGGTAGATAGATGATAGAGAGAGAGAGAGAGAGAGAGAGAGAGAGAGAGATCTGAAACAGTATGTGATTGTGATGTATTTCAGTGTTAAACAGCAGTGTAAGAATTCTAAACCATACTGCTGTTTGTGTCAAGCAGCAGCTCAGTCAGATCCTCCTAAAGCCCTGCAGCTCTCCACAGACTCCACACTGATGCCCTCACAGCTGACTGTCATTTTACACACCGTTTAAACAGCCACCATTCACTGTTTCCTTGGAATTTATTTACACACACAAATGCACACAACACAAAATCCTGCTATTCCTCACCTGTAAAAGGTCAGTAGACAAAGCCCACACAATATTGTCAGTGATGAAAGTGAGTTCTTCTCATTTCATTATTATTGTGAAGTGCCATTTCACATTACCAGCACGTGTTTTGATTTTCACCTTGAGGTTCACTTGTGAACTCACATAGATTTATATCACCTCTCCTAAAATTAAAAAAACTCTTAAAAAACAGACCTTTTAAAAGGATCACCGATTTAATGGTGGATATGATGTTAAAGTCATAAACGTGGGCATTTATGTAAACACTGGTATACTCTTACAATGATAAACAAAGAGAGTTAAAAAGAGTATTGCAGGTGGGTTTGAAGCCTGAATTTGGTGTCTAGTATTTTTCTTGGAACATCTCCCCGGTCTCTAAAACAGGGATTCTGAGGCCATTCCTTATCCTCAGTTTGTTCTGAGGCCAAAGGGATTTTGTATGACTGATGTATAACCCACACATACACACGCATGTTTAATGCAACATGGAAAGGTTCTAACCTACAAGATCAGTGATTCTCACAACAGGAAAATCCTTTTGACACAGACACAACAGCCATATGCTGTTAACCTTTTAGCACAATGTGCTTATACTATATAGTGTAGGTATGTGATCATGATTCTGTGCATTGTGTAAACTTGCATCAGAGAGACCAAGAGTAACTGATAAATATTAAAAGCTGATAAAAGAAGTGACATTCCTGTGCAATAAATGACAATAGATAGATGATCACTGTGTATAATTCCTCAGTTCACTGCAGTGCCAGACTGCAGGTGTCAAACTCAGAGCCCTTGTGTGGAGGACAAAAAGGTGCAATAAGCTGATTTCAGATTATTATTATCTTTGAGGTTCTTTATCAGTAAAGGGTTCATAATATGGTCACCCAAACATTTCTCACTTTTTGAAGGTGTTGTGTGTAAGCATTAATGTGTGAATGTGCACTTCATTCCCTAGTCCATATATGTAAAAGCTGCAGAAACAGTCAGTTTTGAATTTATTACCTTTGTGATCAGTGACTTCTACATATACATTGAAGAGACACTACACTGGATTAACCTTCTTTATATGTACTTGTATTTACTTCTTTAATCAGCTCCATTTACCATAGAGGTGCACTTTGCAGTTACAATGACAGACTGTAGTCTATCTGTTTTTCTGCATCTTCTGTTACTCCCTATTCATCAATGTTCATCAATGGTCAGGACCCCCACAGGACCACCAGTGAGCAGATATTATTTGGGTTGTGGGTCATTCTCAGCATAGCAGTGACACTGATATAGTAGTGGCATGTTAGTGTGTGTGTGTGCAAAGAGTGGATCACACAGAGCGACGCTGCTCTGCTTTTTTTAAACTCCTCAGTGTCACTGCTGGGCTGAAAAATCCACCAACTAAAACTATCCAGCCTGTGCAGCATCATATGAATATTCATCAATAACTTTACATCTGCGAGATGGACCAACAGGTTATATGCATCTGACAATGAGTGTTTAAAAATACAGCAATGTGCAAAGATCAGTTGGATTATTAAAATGGTGCACTTATGATAGACTTTTTTCCAAACAAATTTGATGGCAGATTTCAGTCCTGGATTGAAAAGGGCCTACAAATTTGTGGATCATTGGATCATTAATGAGTTTTAAAACTCTGCAATTAAAGCATCGACTAGAACGAATCCACAGATATCCATCTGTGGGTTCGGCACAACTGATTAAAACGTGTCTAAAATGCCATAAAACGTAAACGTAGACGTAAAAAACAAAGATTAGCCAGTCAGGAATCCTGAAGGTATTGTTTTCAGCATACAAAACAGAGGCATGTAATAACATTATTTCTGGATAATATGGAGCTTTTCTCCAAGCAAAACCTGGAAATACACTGCAAATTTAAAAGAAATGCAAAAGGGAGGGTAATATACTTCTTACTGAAAATGAGTGGCATAAAATGTGTCAATTACAATGGAAGTCAAGCCAATCAGCTACTTGGAGAGAATTTTCTTGGAAAAATGCTTTGTTTTTTTGTTTTTTTACATCCCTAAAAAATTACATCTCGGCATTAATACATGATGTTGAAGAAACTGTGGGCAAAGTGATGCAAACCATTATAGTACTTTTTGAGGACGTAAAGTCCTTACTACATAGTGGAAAGAGATAGAAATTCGGAAGATGTTTTTGATAGGAGCATCTTTCACCTGTGATACTATGGGCTATATTTCAACTACTAGGTTGAATAGCAAGGACAGAAAGTTAAGGCAAAACCAGTTTCAAAAAGATGGTTAAATACAGAACCACCCACTGTTAATGAAGGGTTGGATAAAATACAATGGATGTATGGGATTGGATATATGGGATTTCAACTAATCACTTTCAGGAACATACAGAGATGTCTAAAAACATGTATTAGTGCAATATAAGCTCTCTTTGCTGTTTTTTTTCCTTTTTCCCTACACATTTGTGTGTGGTCTTCTTTGAAAAAAAGATTCTTTACACAGTATTGGTAAAGCATTATAGCATGCAAAGGTGTTTTGTTTCCCTTTTTGGGTTTGCAATTAGTTCATAACCACTGGAAAGGCAGTTTAATATCAGGGGAATTTTCTCCCCTTTTTTATTTTCATACTTTGTCCTGGAGTTATTTATAGCAATGATGTAGTAGGACATTGTACCACTGTATTCAAAGCTTTCCAATCAGAACAAAGAACAGTAATGCACAACTGTCATAAAAAATATAAAAACAAACAAAAACTGTTTAATTCCAAGGTATAAAGACGTTGGAGAAGTGCAGCGTAAAAATGAACTATTTATGCAGAAAACCAAAAGATTATATAACAGTATGTAACTTTTTCTTTAGAAGCCAAGCGAATACTCTCATGATCACGGTCCATGTTTACCACAGAACCTGAAAAAATCTAAGATCAGCTCTCGTCAGTGTATACACATTTATTCAGTGTAACATTAAAGCATCATGTGATTCCAGATTCTTATCTGAACAAGAGCTTTCTCACCATGAGCAGAATGCACGCATGTGTTTGCTCTCACCATGTCAGCTAAATAAATGGTCATGAATAATTTTCCGTGGTGACTCAGAGCCCTGCATTTGTTCCAATGCTATGTAACTATGCAGGACCACACACAGACAACCAGCCAAGTGGATTACACATGTTAAGAAAGAAAAAAAAAAAACAGTTAAACACATATCTAAAATAAGCTTTTATCAGGAATTCCACTGAGGTCATTAATCCACCTTTCCATTTTCTTCTCTTTTGTGAGAGAGGCTGAGACCTTTAATTCTTAACCTTAACACAAACTTGTTGACACACACACTATCCTTTGATAGACATGCAAAACACACAAACTGTCTCACAAAATAGAGGCAAAGGATTTCTAAGGATGTTCAATAGTAAAAGAGAAATTATGACTCGGTACAAACTCCCCCTTCTCCATTTTTTATGTGTTTAGTGTTTAAACACCACAAATGGCAAACATAGTCCAAAAAACAGTTTATTTAATAAGCTGGCATATTTCCAGTCAAATGTGGATGAGAATCCATAGAAAATCCTGTAACTCCAGTTGTCATTTCTTTCAAACCAAAAGCTGAAGATATACAGCTCTGTATGCTATATATATTGTATAACATTGGTCCACATTTCCATACCAGACTGTTGTCCTGTATATTCATTATTAACAGAGTAAATCAGCCCAAGAACGCATGCCATTCTCTGTCAGAGAACCAATTCCTAACATTTACTGATAACTTTGTCAAACATGGGCTGAAAAAGAGAAGCACAGAGGTTTTCAATGCAGCTACTCCATCAGAGTTATGGCAGGCATTTAGTTGCAAAATCATTTCTTAAATCTGTAATGTGAACATAATATTCAATAACATTTCATTTTCCTCATAGTGTAACACTTAAAAAATAAACTGCAGATTCCCCACTCTTTCCTACTGGTTAAAATAAAAGAGGTCAGTTTATTCAATTAATAAAATTGCTTCCCTTTCATAACTGAAAACACCCATTTTTCTCTGTTCATTTTCAGGTGTTAATGTGAAGCATGAATGCATTTCAGTAGTAGATCCAATGGGTCCCTTTAAAATCTCTCAATTTATTCAAACAGCTTTCATAATGATACCTTTAATATTAAGGCTGTGGAAATTGCGAGTGAATTAAAGCATGCAAGCCCAGAGTTTATTTCGATCACTCTCACAACTGCCATCATACCCAGTTAAGGTACGGATAACTGTGTTCTATAAACAGAACATGTTGCAGGTGCTGGATGAACACAGCTGTGTGTGACAGAAATACATTAAACAAGACAAAATGCAAAAGTGGTTCCTAACAGACCAACGAGGAAATGCTAAAGTGAAGTTCAACAGTTAAACGGTAAGGGCGCTGTATAGATTAATACAGACCTGGTCCAACACTGATTGTGCTCCTGCTCTCAGACACAGCATTCTGTTGTGTTGCCACCTGTGTGCTAGTAAGTGTAAAGCGATGTGGGGGAATAACTCAAACATACAGAAAACATACTGTAACCACTGTTAACTGTGTTGTCATTGTAATTCTTGACTGCAGAACACAGAAATCATGGACCTCATTAGTAGTTTTACTTCTTCCTTATGGGTAAAAATGCTAGCTGTTACAGAAGAACACTAACTTTAAATGTACAGGTCCATCCTAGAGATACTCTTATGGTTGTGATCAAAAAAGTATAAGTTAGGAATGTCGCTCATGTTCACGCTCTGGCTGACAGCACCTTCAAAGGGAATGAGCACTGGGGCAAATAGGAGTGGGGGAAAAACACAAAGATGGATGAAGAGCAAATATTCCAGTAAGTACAGCTGGATCAGTCAGACTTAGTTTGGCACATCACAGCCAAGTGTTTCAACGGCACTGCTGAGGAGACGCATGTGCAAGTTTAATGCCGTTTCACACACTTAAAGGCTGAAGCCCAAGGGCAGAAAGGTTTCGATCAAGTCAAGCTTCAGTTTCCTTCAGTTCTTAAGAGGCTGAGCCTAAATGTACTGGCAGGCAATAAGAAAGTTCCAATCAACACTGACCAACCCTAAAATCAGAGAAGAGCTTTTCCTCTGGATGCTGTAAGAGTGCACCAATTTAAAATCACTCCACTGCTGTAAAGGTTTGTGTGCATTTCCAAACTTTTGCAGCCATCTCTTCCTCATCGTGATGCAATAAGAGGTTCTTAGTCCTGGTGAGGCTTCTCTTGAACAACTTTACACTCATACTGAAACACAAACCATTTGATGTGAGTATACCAATATTGTGAGAACACAGAACCACTTTACTGAATAGAGATGCACAGAGTATGTGAGCTTGCAAGTTCTCCATGTCTTGTGTACTTACAAGAGCAAGTTGTCGCCCTATATTGCCCATGGTTATCACACCAGCAAAGAAGATGCAGGGCAACCAAGAGCGAATGTACAGGAAGTCAGGAGAAGTATACCTGTGTACACACATGCATACAGACATGAACAAAATTAAAATCTTCACTGTAACAATTCTCCAAGTTTGGGCATTTAGAGGGACACTGCTCACTAAAGATTTGTAGGCATATGCAATAATACAGAAATGATATTGGTATTGGCTAATAATTGTTTAAAAAAAGTATTGGCATCAGACAGATGTTCAGTTTACTTTTTTAAATCTGTATTGGTTCACAACTTCCATATGGGTACATCCCAAAACATTTGTTTTGTATGCATTAAAGTGTCCTTAAAGAGAAAAAAAGAAACAGAGGAAGAATGCAATAAAGAGAGAGAGAAATACTCACTGGAACACTCCATTGTAGACCAGTAGTTGTGTGGCAAGGGTAGCAAGCAGTGCAATGGCAACCCCCAGGCCAAAGCCACTGCGAGACCGATCAAACGTCCACCACAACCCTACCGACAATGCAGCTAAGGTCAGAGAGAGCTGCACATTATTTGCAAAGTCCACCTTCTGACAGCAAGGTTAAAGAAAATACACTGACGCACAAATACACCACCTACACAGTCACATGGTCAGTGACACTCTGCAGGAAATTTGATATTATTTCTGACATTTCACTCACTAAAGATACCCATGATGCACAAATACATGGTCACACACACACGCGCACACACGCGCACACACGCGCGCACACGCGCACACACGCGCACACACAACACTTTTGTCCTTCATGTACATTTAATTACAGACAAAAGTCCAATTTCCCTAACTAACAACAATTCCACAGAGAAATTTTCAGTTTATGTATTTACTTAATTCCAGCACACTGAGAGGTTTTCTCCTCTGCTGGGGAGCAGGAGGAACACACACTCCAGCATTTTTCTGGTCATCTTGGTGTGTTTGTGTGAATGCAAAAAAGAGAGCAGTGTGCAGGTGCTGCTCTCATGTGGTGAGAGAAGGATACAGCACTGGCATGGTTAATGCCAACAAATACAGCCACACAACGCATCACACTGGACCACTCGCGCTTTAGCTTATGGGGCTCCCCCAGAAGCCTGTCTATACATGGATACAGCAGGCCTATCAAAGCTGGGGAGAGACAGAGAGAGAAAAAATAGAGAAAGAAGTTACAAACATTTTTTCACAAACAGTACACAAAAGACTGAAAATACTGAAAAGGCTGGAATACTGTGCATTCCTACACGTTTCTTCCAATAGACACAAGCTCTGCAGTTATCTTTTGGCTTTTTCTGATCATTGAATTTTAGCTGATGACTAAATATAAATAATTAACGATTAAATTATCTTTTGTTTACTTTTTGCAATTATTAAAGTTCAAGTCTAAACCCTAAAGTACTTAGTCAGAAGGTAATATTAGTCATCAAATGACAGACTGCACTGTTCCGCACATGATTACTCCCAAAAATTCCCACAAAAATGGATGACAGTGGCTGAACACATGATCACAAAATAAATGACATTGTAAAATATCCCTTTAAATTGGGCATATCTTCGCTGAAGCTGCTTGCCTGTCTGGGACAGTGAGTGTTACCTGATGCTGTGCCACAGCAGGGTGGGACCCACCATGCTGAAGAGAAGATGCTACTGATGACATCAGGAGGGAAGAGGGTGACATTACGCTGCACCTGCAGCAGGTTTAGCACCAGAGCTAGAAACACTCCCACGCCGAACAGCATGGCCCCACGGATCAGCAAGTTAGTTGTACGGTTCGTTATCACACTTATGTAGGGGCCACGTTGGGCAGTCCCATTACTATTCAATCTGGTAGCCTCTGACATAACTTCAGAGATGGGGAACCTACAGAATCCACAGAAACTACAACTACTCACGCCTGCTGCCACTGTCAGCTGAGATTACAGCACACCTGCAAAACAAACACTGATTTCAGTATGCTCTCTATACATTATAAAAACACTTTCTTTGTTTCTGGTGGTTGGTCAATATGACACAAAGAGACAGTAAACATTTTCAGTACTAGGCTTGATGTTGCTTACTCTCAAGGACAGTTTAAAAAACATCCAATTAAACACACAACGCTTATAATGAAACAAACAACACAAACATTTGATTCCGAATCCTATACTACTACCAAAAATCAGGTTGTTTGCATCAGCTGATTAACACGAATATTAGATTTAAAAAATATATAACACTCAATAACTCCTAATGAAAAAGTAGCAATAGCTGAAAAAAGTCTCTGTATCCTGTGCAGTTCATCTGCAACACAAGCATTTAAATCTTTACACTTTCAGAGAGGTGAGTAGGTGACAAAAGTAACAAGATGTTGACCATTAAGTGGTAAAATATTCGCATACCAATTTCATGGGTACACATAATTTGTCTCGAAGCTAGTAGAAAATTATTTGAAACAGTGTCCAGCTGTGTGCTTGTAAAAAAAATAATAATAATAATCCTGCTAGGCCACATCATCAAGAAGCAAAGGCCCATCAGAGATCAGATCTGGCTACGTTAGCTATATGTTGCCACTTCGCCATATGTTTAGTGTCAGACGACACTGGCATTTTACATTACTTATATTACACGACATTAGGCTAATAAACTAAACTTCAACAGCAGATAAGGTTAGTGTCAGTTCGTGTTACTGGCTGACTGTCTCAAACTAAACCAGTTAGCTAATAAAGCACAACGCGTTCATTTTTTACATGACCAGCCTATTTGACCTACATTACCCTTTAAAAAAGGCACTGCACAGTTTCAGTGAAATACAAGTAAATCGATATCACCAACCATTTTGTGTTTTTTATCGTAACTGAAGACAAACATGTAGTTTAAAAAGCAAAACAATATCAGCTAGGCTAACTTGCTAACGTCAGCTTTATTTACAATCTCACATAACGAAGCTTCGACTGCAGACTGTCCTCTCTGATTGGCTGAAATCACCAACCAATAAGATGACTAGACTATGACGTTATTCCCCACCAATCATTTAAAAGAAACGAAAAAACACCTTTTAACCCTCCCCTTCAACTTTGGTTATTATTTCATTCATGATCAGTCTTAGAAAAACATTACTTTAGTATTTTGTGTATTTGTGTATCTCAGTGCCTTCAGTGTCCTTATGCACTTTGGAACACACTTGTCTATTTACATGCATACATACACTATATGGACAAAAGTATTGGGACAAACGTCTTTTCCAGGGTTTGGGCTAGGCCCCCTTACTTCCAGTGAAGGGCTTTAATCTTAATGCTTTAGCATAACAAGACATTTTGGACAACGCCATGCTTCCAACTTTGTGAACACAGTTTGGGTAAGGCCCTTTTCTATTCCAGCATGACTGTGCCCCAGTGCACAAAGGTTCATAAAGACATGGTTGGATGTCTTGCTCAAGGGTACCTCAGTGATGCCACCAGCAGTCCTGGGATTTGAACCTACGACCTTCTGATCGAAGGGGCAACTCCCTAACCACCAGGTGGCCCCATAAATGTATTATTACAAAATCTTCAGCAAATGTATCATTACTAAATCTTGGTCCTGTGGTCAGAAACTAACCAGTAACAAAGGATTTCACAACTGGTTAAGAGAGAGCAGTTAGTGGAGTTAATACCTTGCTCATGGGTACCTCAGTGGTGCCACTATCAGTCCTGGGACTCAAACCCATGGCCTTTTGATCACAGGGGCAACTCCCTAACCACTAGACCACCAGCTGCCCGATCTGTTTATAGATGGCCTGTTTAGACAGATAGAACAGTAACCCTTAAAAAGCATGTAACCCTTTTCCTTCCTTTTTTTCTGGAGGCTGCTGCTGAATTTGACTTGGTGACTTTCTGAGCACGTGATTGGCGGTTGTCATGTGATATCACGACCTGAACATGGCGACCACCTCTGTTTTCCAGAGAGTGAGAACAGGGTCTAAAATCGGTGCTCAGTACGATCAGGAGGGAAACTTAATCCAAGTACGGTTAGTTTTTTATGCGTGTAAAGCAACAGTGTTCTTGGCACAGCTTTAGTGTTTTCTGTGGTTGTCATTTCTGATTTCGTTGCTAATTATGTAGAGCTAGGCTAACTGCACAGGGCTCTGGAGAACATTGTCTCTCTTTTACTCTTTTTCTCAGAGGTTTGGCTACTACAGCCACAGTTTAGGTTGCTGTAGTGTAGTGAATTTAAAAAAAAATCTTTTAGGATCTTTGCCATTTTTAGGATGAAATGACCTGCCGCTGTCTGCACACAGATACACTATTTGGACAAAAGTATTGGGACGCCTGACCATTACACCAACAGGGACTTTGACATTGCATTCGAATACATAAACATTTAATATGGAGCTGATCCCCCGTTTGCAGCTATAACAGTTTCCACTCTTCTTGGAAGGCTTTCCACAAGATTTTGGAACGTTTCTGTGGGAATTTGTGCCCACTCATTCTGTAGAGCGTTTATAAGGTCAGGCACTGATGTTGGACGAGAAGGCCTGGCTCGCCATCTCCGTTCCAGTTCATCCCAAAGGTGTTGGACGGGTTTGAGGTCAGGGCTCTGTGCGGGCTAGTCAAGTTCTTCCACACCGAACTCACCCAACCATGTCTTTATGGACCTTGCTTTGTGCACTGGGGCACAGTCATGCTGGAATAGAACAGAGTCTTCCCAAACTGTGTCCACAAAGTTGGAAGCATGGCATTGTCCAAAATGTCTTGTTATGCCGAAGCATTAAGATTGCCCTTCACTAGAAGTAAAGGGCCACCTGAATTCAATAATTAGGAGGTGTGTCCGAATACTTTTGTCCTTATAGTGTAGCGGAACTGATGTTGTTTCCCTGTCTTCCTGTCTCAAAATGCTTTTTTTTTTATTTTTATTTTTTATAAATAACCTAGAATTAGAATAAAAGTATGTATTTGGTAGATTCTATCAACCTTGCTGCTGGCTATATATTCACTAGATGGTACACTATCTAGATCTAGCAAATACATGTTTTTTTATTCAAAACACACAGTGTCAGGAAGTTATGATTTGAAGATCAGCGTAGTAGGTGATGCAGATGTTCTTAACCTCTGAACCTCTGAAGTCCTGTTACACCAAGACAGGTAAAGTCAGAGTTTAACAGCATTGTGTTGTGTTATAGGTGGAGACACGTGAAGATGAGGAGCAGAGCGTCAAGCTGGCAGAAATCCTGGAGCTGTTGCTGGCAGCTGGTTATTTTAGAGCTCGCATCAAGGGCCTCTCGCCATTTGATAAAGTACTGTTACAGAAAACTTACATAAACTTGTCTCAAGATTACTCCACTGTACATATACTATTAAGAATATTCACTTTGTGTGCTAAAATATTTCTGTTTTCCTCTTCTTAATCTTCTGGTAGGTGGTTGGAGGCATGACATGGTGCATCACAACGTGCAACTTTGACATAGACGTTGATCTGCTTTTCCAAGAAAATTCCACCATCGGTCAGAAGATGTAAGTTGGATACAACACACTAAGGGTGTGAAAAGTTTTTGAGGAGTATCATTAGATGACGAATACATATTCTCTTTCAGAGCTTTGACGGAGAAGATTGTTTCTGTGCTGCCCAGAATGAAGTGCCCTCACAGACTAGAGCCTCATCAGATCCAGGGGCTTGACTTCATCCACATCTTCCCTGTCATACAGGTGAACACACTGAACACCTCAGGAATCCACAAATGCGCACTGTGCAGCGGTGATTGCCACATGTTTCAAGTGATTTTGTTGAACTCTAAAGGCTGTGGCAGATTATTGAACAAGGAACTACAGGAGTGTGGCCAGAGCTAATTCAGTTGAACTTAATATTTTTATAACTGCAATGTATGAATCTGGGGTGTAAAAGTGCATGTGTGAATTGAGATTCCATCCTCTGACAGCACAATGTTGGCACATTGATACAGATTGATGAGGGCATAAGTCACGTGTGTATTTTGAGGATTTTATGGTGGCTGTGATCATGGATCACCCAATCAGATTTTAGACCTGGACCTATTACTTCACACAGAATGTCATTAAATTGACATGTCTGATTTACAAAAAAAAAACAAAACAGAATTAATTCAGTTCTAATTTCTTAACCATTAGATGCAGTTGCCTATTGAAGTGGAGTTATAAAAATAATGAATGTCCAGATAACAATGTGGCTTTTACACTTGAAGTTAGAAAAATAGCATTTTGTGCTTGCATTTGTGCTTAGAGTGGATCAAAAAGTGGGTTTGGTACCAGTGTGAGACAGTTTTTGAATACGATCCCCTGTTGCATCACTCCACACATGTTGGCACAGGTGCTATAATGTTTGACCACAGAAATAGCCACTAGGTGCAAGCAGGTGCAAAAAAATGCACTTGCGTCCAACCAAATTAGCAATGCACCACTGTTAACATGTGCTTTTACTTGTGCAAAAAAGTGGAGCCTTAAGTGTGCCTCTTTGTGTGTGCTGCAGTGGCTGGTGAAGAGAGCAATAGAGACCCGGGAAGAAATGGGAGATTATGTCCGTGCTTATTCCATCTCGCAGTTCCAGAAAACACACACCTTTCCTGAGGTGAGAGCACTTTAAAACTGTACTCACAAGTCATACTGGATAGATTTATGAGTACAGTGCAATAAACAAGCCTTTACCTTTAGTTACCAGAGTGGCTTGCTCTGTGTCATGACCACATTATTGTTTTGATCTAGTCTGATCAAATAAAAATGTGTTTCCGTATATTCAAGAGTATTTTTGTTGTCTGTTTCAGGATGAGGAGTTTAGGCAGAGGAAAGAAAAAGCAGTGAAGACAGTGGTAGAAGTGTCTGTAAGTACCACATTAGTTCTCGGTCTGTATTCATGTAGTTTCTCAGACTAGGAGTGCTGATCTCTCTTTTTGTCTGTAATGCCATAGTAAACAAGAAGAGTCTGATCCTAGTTCAGCAGTCCTACTCTGACAAGCTTTGTGAATAGAGACCTATGTCTGGTTCTCCACAGTGTACACTGTGTTTGTGCATGTGAAAAATGTGTTATTTATGTAGAACATCAGAGTTTTTAGTGCACCGTGTATGGATGCTAATAGGTTCATGGCCCACTGTGTTTTGCATTTGTTTCCAAGGAATCTGCAGCAGTTTGTTTTTTTTTTTTTTTTTATAAGGAACCATTATGAACACAGTCGTGTGTGTGTGTTTGTGTATGTGTGTGTGTGTATGTGTGTGTGTGTATGTGTGTGTGTGTATGTGCGTGCGTGCGTGCGTGCGTGCGTGCGTGTGTGTATATATGTGTGTGTGTGTATGTATGTGTATGTGTACGTGTGTATGTGTATGTGTACGTGTGTATGTGTACATGTGTGTGTGTGTGTGTATGTGTGTGTGTGTGTAGGAGGTGTATGGTCCTCAGAGGCGATATAGGAGGCAGGCTGATGCAGGAGAGCTGCTGGATGAGGAATCCAGGGTTCATTCCACCCTTCTGGAGTATGGCAGGTGGGGGGGGGGGGGGGGGGGGGGGGGGGGGGGGGGGGGGGGGGGGGGGGGGGGGGGGGGGGAGGGGGGGGGGGGG
>JBBPCZ010000002.1:17884643-17896240 GCA_037974445.1 Brycinus macrolepidotus
GTGTGTGTGTGTGTGTGTGTGTGTGTGTGTGTGTGTGTGTGTGTGTGTGTGTGTGTGTGTGTGAGAGAGAGAGACAGTGTGATAATTATACTTCTTATCTATGTCTGTAGGAGGAGATGACGAGGCTGCAGCAGAGTATCGAAGACTTAAAGATAGAGTTTGGCGATGAGGCTGATGATCAGAAGGTCCTAAAATCACTCAATATTACACATTGTGTGTGATTTTTGAGAATACACTGATGTGACGATTGTGACTAGAAGTACTAGAAGTAGAAGTAGTGGAATATTGTGGTGTATTGTTTTATTGCAGAAAATACTAATCTCTTTTGTAATAGAAGATAAAACAAATGTCTGTTGCGTTTCAGGAGAGGAGTCAGCTCATAGATCAGCAGTACAATACAGACCGGGAGAAGCTACAGAAGATACGTCTGCTGATGGTAAAATTGAAAACAAAGGAATCTCTCTGTACACTTAGTGAGAGCCCTTTTATTCAGTTTGTGCCCATTGTCCCTGCAGGCTCGGAGGAACCGTGAGATTGCTATCCTGCAGAGGAAGATAGATGAGGTGCCCAGCAGAGCTGAGCTCACACAGTACCAGAAACGCTTCATTGAACTGTACAGCCAAGGTGTGTGCGTCTGTGTGCGCGCGCACACACATTCATCTCCCAACTTGCCCTTAATATTCATTATTTGTTCAAGTTACTGGACATAGCTGCTTGACACTTACACTTTGGATATTTTTTCCATTCAGTCTCTGCAACACACAAAGAGACCAAACAGTTCTTCACACTCTACAATACTCTGGATGACAAGAAGGTGTATCTGGAGAAGGAGGTACCAGAGGCTATGGTTTTATGAACAAAGAAAGAAATGATCTTAACATTTGTCAAAAACCACATTTAAGTTTTACTGTTACTGTGATTTTTAGGAATTACATTAAAGCATTTTAAGAGGAGTCTATTCAAGTGTACATGTTGGGTTTCTGTTCTCAGGTGAATTTGCTGAACTCCATCCACGACAACTTCCAGCAGTAAGTATCAGTGGAACCAAGACCAGACCATTAAGTATTAAGTAGTGATCAGAATGCAGCAGGCTAATCTTTACCCAGCTGCATGACTGAATATTCTTAACTGAAGGTGTGTGAGCTATGTTATGTTAGAGTTGTGTTAAGCTGGTGGCCTAATGGTCAGGGAGTTGCCCCTGCGATCAGAAGGTCGTGGGTTCGAATCCCAGGACTGCTAGTGGCACCTCTGAGGTTCACTTGAGCAAGGTACCATCCTCACACACTGCTCCCTGGGTGCTGTGTTCCTGGCTGCCCGCTGCTTCACTTGGTGAATGGGTTAAATGCAGAGAGAAGTGTTCATGTATGACAAATGGTCACTTTACATTATTTGGGGCAGCTAGTAGCCTAGTGGTTAGGGCGTTCGCCCTGCGATCAGGAAGTCGTGGGTTCGATTCCCAAGACTGCTAGGCGCCTCTGAGGTACCCTTGAGCAAGGTACCATCCCCACACACTGCTCCCTGGGCGCTGAGCTCCTGGCTGCCTGCTGCTTCACTTGGTGAATGGGTTAAATGCAGAGGAAGAATTTCGTGCTGTTCACGCTGTGTGCTGGAGTGTGTTCACGTGTGACAGAATGATTACTTTCACTTTAACGTGGCGTCTCAGTCTAGGTTCTTAGAGAATAGGTGACATACTCAAGTGCCAATCTTGCAAATGGTTTGAAAGAGAGTAGGTAGCTCAGGCCACAGTAACCATCTCAAATGTCTTAAACCTGTGCAAAAATAGAACATACCCATTTTGAACAAGTTAGGTTTAGTACAGAGGGTAGAATTGTGGTTAATGTGCTTACTGTGTACATATTCAGGGCCATGGCATCATCAGGAGCTAAAGAGCAGTTCCTCAGGCAAATGGAACAGATAGTGGAAGGGATCAAACAGAATCGAATAAAGGTAAAAACATAAATCAAACCGGTGGATATTAAAACTACTATCAATACACACTTCTTGGTCAAATCTGTTTTTAAACTTAGTGAACATTATCATTTGTCATTAATGTTTAACACAATTTTAACCTGCTGTATGTCTAGATGGAGAAGAAAAAGCAAGAGAATAAGATGAGAAGAGACCAGTTGAATGATGATTATCTGGAATTGCTGGACAAACAGAGACTTTACTTCAAAACCGTTAAGGACTTTAAAGAGGTGAGTTGCAGTGGTTTGGTGTTAACCATTTCTCTGCAGCAGGTGGTTTCATTTGTAGTTTAACTCTTGAATGCTTAATGCATGTACTCAATCTATAATTTATAAACTCAGTAAAAATCCATCTTATTTCTTTTCTAATTCTGTCCCATAGGAGTGCCGTAAGAATGAGATGCTGCTGTCTAAGCTGAGGGCAAAAGGGGCATCCTAATGGTCTCTCTCACTTTTCCAGAACCTGTGGGTCTGCAGGTTCAGTGCACTTTCCACAGACTCGTATTCCAGTGTGACTTGGGGCCCAGAACTTAGATATGCACTTGTCCCCTCAAGGCTGTGGACAGCAACTAGACTGATACAATTTACAGAACTTGTGTTCCACATGCATATTGCCTTTGTGTGGCCGATTGAAGTTCATTATCACTTTCAGAATAAAACCATGTATGTTTTTGACATAATGACAGATAAATGGTCCCAATGGTCTTGGGATAAACATTACATGAACTTGCAATAAAAATGTTTTTCCTTCTCCTGTAAAATTACTGTTATGGAGATGGAAGGTTTTGTTCTGACAGCAACAAAGTATTTGTTAATAGAGTCTTAATTTGAATGGCCACTTGGGACATAAGACATTTCTTGTCTGACTCCCCAACGGAGCTGTGCTTTTTGGACCCCTGTAGTGCCAACCGTACTTAAACACGGACATTAACATAATGTATGTTTGTATGTTCTCTAGTTAAATCAGCTACCCATACTGACTCTTTAAACCATGCCTGTAAGTGCTGCCATGAAATAAATGACCTGCATTTTCACAAGTCTTATAATACATCCCAGGATCTCAGTATTCAGCCTCTATACAACTACACTTTCAAAAACTATCCTTTAGAACAGGGTGTCCAACTCTGATCCTCCAGCCCTCCAGGACCAGAGTTAGGTGTTGTTACTGGAAAGTGCCAATCTCAATGTTTTTAAGAAGTAACCTGAAGACTTTGTAAGGGTTGAATATAGCAATTTAATATAGCAGTTAGTTCAGAAGTACAAAGAGGTCAGGAAAAACACAATTTACAATTTAAATGGGCTCCATATGAACACAACATTTGATATTCTCCAAGACATGAAATGGAAACAGCCAAAAGTTCACTCTTCTAATAGATTAACTTCTCAGGTTACAACCTGATTTACCACATTATGGAAACTGGACTTTTTCCCCATGGATCCTGAAATAATAAGGAAGGAAAAAGCACCCAAGTAGAAAAATAAACCTTAAACATTGCGGGATCAGCGGGAAAACTGTCTGCGGTCTCCTTTGCCCTTGTTGACATGCTTGAAGATCTTGGCTTTCTGTACATTTTTCGATTTCTGATAGCCGAAGCCTCCACCTCCTCCTCTCTTCTGTAGCTTCACACCTTTACTGCTGTGCACATCTAAAAGGATGCAGGTTAAGATCAAATGTATAGTCAGTTTTCCTTTTGCCCCCTTTTTGCCTTTTTAGTTCTGCAGTTGAGCTACAAGACTACAAATTTGTCACCAGAAAGATTTTGGGTGATTTGACATCAGTTACATGCTAGATACATTAACCTCATAGTTCCACTGCAAAACTAAAATGGCACACTTCAGACACCAGATTGTGGTATTTGAGTTTTTGCTGATGCAACATGTCTTTGACACATCATTTCACACTGCTACATGCTGCCCATAATAACATTTAATACTGAAATACTGGATTTTGCCAAAGTCAGAGATGTGTAGCACAGCTTACACCCAAACTTTGTATTAAGGATTAATAAAGGATAAAGTTGAGCAGCCTGTGAGGATAAAGGATTCCAGTGATAAAGGATTATCACTGGAAGTACTTAAGGAATGTAGTTATGCATCTGTGATCAAAGTATACCACTGGAAGAACAGTATCATAACAGTATCTTAACTGGTTAGTTAAAAGTAGTGATGCAGAATGCAGATGTTTGGAATTTACTGTTTTGCTTTTAACCAATTTCTGTTGCAATGTCATTACAAAAGTTACACTTATACCAAAATATTATGGCATAATTAGGTACAAAAGTACATTATAGCCAATTTGCTCTTATGTTAGATGTAGCAGTTTGATTCATATTTAAATAGACAACCAATTTTTTAAAAATAATTTTCCAGTACGGCCTATTAAAATGCAAATATATATATATATATATATAAAATAAAATTAAAATAATTCAGTCTTCAGCCACTCTGGCTGTAAAGGAACCAGAAACTAAATCATAAACAGTGTATCTTTAGCTAAAAGTACTGCAAGCATAACTCAAGTATTCTGTAACTGACTAAAAAGACTGAGGATGTTCACAGTTTACCAAATGAAACAATGCTGAAAGGATACTGAGGTCAACGTAGGGTGGAACTTTGAAGCCAAAGGACAGTGCCACCATGGGAAGATTCAGCGTCTGGACGTTATAGATCTGTTTGAGGGAGTGAGAATCATACGCTCTCACGTATGACTTGTATGCTTCCTGAGCAGACTTGTGCAGGTAGTAATTCTTCTCAATAAGCTTCTCCAGCTGAGATACACAACAGAACAGATGATTAGGTTTGTTATTCATCTTTAGTTACTTCTAGTGATGTATGGGGCTGCCATGAGCCTTTTTGACTTTTGTAGAAATCATGGCTGGAGAGTCTCACCTGTGACTGAATATCAGAGACCTTACTCCAGGAAAATTCAAACTCACTTAGTGGAACCTAAAAAAATGAAAAAAGAAAAGTCAGTGTAGAACAGTTTGAAAGGAATCTATATGGATACATGTTTGGTTCTAATGTTCCAATCATAAGTGTGAAAGCGGAACAGTAGATTAGCTCCAAAGGTTTCAGTGATACCTTGGCCTGTTTGAGGAAACGCAGGAAGCCAAGCTCTTCTGGTCTGAGGATGAGAAGCGCATGGCCTCTGCCATCGATACCTCTAGCAGTTCTGCCCACACGGTGGATATACTCCTGAAATAAGAGCCAAGATCAATTACCTTAAGTGAATTGAAAATGTTCAAACAAACAAACTGGTTTATAACCTAGAGATCTTAAAACACGATAACAAGAGTTAGAATTAAAAAATAACTGTCAATTACTACAGTACCTTTGGGTCATCAGGTGGGTCATACTGGACAATCCAGTCCACTTCGGGGATGTCGAGCCCTCTGGCAGCAACATCTGTGCAGAGCAGGATGCCAGAGTCTGCATTACAGAACTGGAAGAATGTTGTGGTTCTCTTTGTCTGCTTCTGCTTGCCCTGAAAAGCAGGAAAGGACACATGTCTAGATAATTCCCATCACACATATACAGTGATGTTGGTTCACATTGTTTTTAGGTTAGAAGAACAGTGAACAGAATCACAGCAAAGCATATAACTGAGTAATAACAGTTTTAAAGGTTTAAGAACTACAAATTAAATTTAAACCTAAAAAC
Organism: Brycinus macrolepidotus; assembly: GCA_037974445.1. Lineage (NCBI taxonomy): Eukaryota > Metazoa > Chordata > Actinopteri > Characiformes > Alestidae > Brycinus > Brycinus macrolepidotus. The sequence continues at coordinate 17,890,271 of JBBPCZ010000002.1, forward strand.
TTTAAACACCAGCAAAATCAATCCTACCCAAGTCTAAAAAAGCTGCAAAATAGGCAACATGCCATGCCACATAACTGAGAGGTGTGTGTGTGTGTGTGTGTAAGAGAGAGAGAGCTACAGGGTCACTCACATGGATGGCCATGACAGGTAAGTCGATGTAGTTGAGCAACTCATAGTGAAACTTCACTGACATACAGGAGGAGAAAAACACCATCAACTTCTTCTTACGGTTCTTCTTTAGAAATGTGAAGAGCAGCAGAAAGCGCTTCTCAGATGGGCACACCACATAACCCTGAGTCAAAATACAAACATAGCTCACCACACACTCCTAAATGAAACTATTCACTAAAAACAAAGCACATTTCTACATTGCTTATCTTCTAAAAGGCGTGTGGCGCACCTGTTCCAGTCCGTCCACGGTGGCAATGTCTTTGTTGTCATCTACTCCCACATACAGCGGCTCTTTTTTCAGAGAGATCCGTGCCAGATCCTCTACCTTCCTGGTCTGTGTAGCTGAGAACAACATTGTCTGCCTCTTTTCTGGAATGACAATGGTATCACAATCAATGAATTATAATGCTTCAAATGAAGACAGTTAAGCATTCGGTGTACTGGGAATTAAGGCTGAAGTCAATATCCAATATTTTACATGTACATATCAGCCAAAGCCAAAGTTGGGAAAAAGTTTTTAAATGTAGAAATTGGGACTATATCCATACCCTAGATTAACAATACAAAAAATCTCACGTATACATCTGTAGAGCTCCAAATGATTTCAAAGGGTTTTTCTGTGCAGTAACATGAGTACAATGTAAATAGTTTAATACTGTAACCCAGAATTACCCAAACCTTCTGCTCTTCTGGAGTACAATAAAAATATAACATCTGAGCGATTATCTTATCATGCATCCCTAGCTGAAATACATTACTGTAAGACCTCTTACTTGGCAACAGTTTGATGATCTGTTTAAGTTCTTCCTCAAAGCCAACCTCCAAAATCCTGTCTGCTTCATCAATAATCAGACACTGCAGATTCTTATACATAAAACCAGGTGTGTTCTGCCCAGAGAAAAGAACACACAGACCAACTTAATACTAGTCCTGGAGGACCACAGCATAGTTTAAGCATTAGTCATATGTTAAAAAGGTTAAACCATTTACATGGACCTGACGTGTAAAAAATGCAACAAGTAACAGTGAACGTTGCACACTTGTGACTGACAGCAAGCAAGAAAGCTGAGCCACATATGGTTTCATGCTATGCAATATTTAACTCTGTTTCAAAGTTATAACATGTGTACTGTGTTATGTGACATGCACTCTTTTAATGTGTGCTCTAACCTGCAGGTGGTCAAGCAGCCTCCCAGGTGTGGCCACCAGGATGTTGACCCCATTACCAAGTTTCTGTGCTTCAGCCGAGCGGTTGCTGCCACCCATAATAAGACCATACGTGTGTACATGATGCGTCATGAGCTCCTTCAGCACTCCATACGTTTGCATGGCCAGCTCACGTGTCGGGGACAGAATGACTACCCCAGTACCTGCCAGTGAAAGGAATTTTAGGAAGAACAGAGCAGAAACTTAAAACCCACTATTTGACCTAATCCTCAGATTATTATAATGAAGACCGGTGTCACAGACAATGGATAAATGACAGACGACATACAAATGATACACTTTTCTATGTTAACAAACCCCTCCCAGGAGAACTTGAACTGACTCCAGTCCTAAAACATTAAGTGTGCACTCACCATTTCTCGGCATGAACTTGAGTTTGTAGATGAGCTCTATGGAAGGAATAAGGAAGGCCAAAGTTTTCCCGCTTCCTGTTTTAGCAGCTGCCAGAACATCTCTGTAGAGAGGTAAACAAGATCTCTTATTAATGAATGATGCCTAATTTTTATCTAATATCAAAATTCCAAAGCCCATCTCAACAGACTAAGAGAGAAGAACTGCTCCACCAAAATGCTTATCTACCAAGGAGCGCATCAATGGCAAAACTAGATGCATCTCTGCCAAAAAATGAGGAGTGTGATTGCATGGTTGCTATAAGACATGTGTTTGGAGACACCCAAACATTGGTTTTATTGTCAAAAAAAAAGTTTGTGTTAAAATAAATAAATAAATCCCCTCATAGCACGGATTCAAACCGGCAATCTTCTGATTCTCTTCATTCAGTCGCCGGCACGCTACCGTCAGGGGGACGTTAACTAGCTGCCTCTTACCAAGCCATTTCTGGTTAAGCGTTGCTGAACGCATAGCCACATTCGCAGGCTGATTATTTTTAATTCGACCACAAAAATTGAATTTAAATGCTCTCCCCCAATCAACCGATTAACAAACAGGATACAAGTGCAACAGGACAGGGTCTAAGGCATGTGTCAGAGTCTGAATTTTACTCACACTGCTTCGGAGGAGATGTGGCTCCAAAAAATGGGTGTAATTTTAAAAAAATAATAAATAATAATAAAACTTAAGAACAGCAATAGCTAAGAAAGCATTAGTTGCAGCGCGGCGGCGCTGTCTTACCTCCCCTCCAGTAGAGGTCGTATGGTTTTGTGCTGGATCTCAGTCATGAACTCAAAGCCCATCTCCTTAACACCCTTCAATGTATTCTCACTCACAAGCTCCACCAATGATGCAAATGACCGGTCCTCAAATGCCCCTGAGAGAAACAGCAGAGACATGATGAAAAGCCATTAAACACACCACACCATGTACATCATACACAAAAACATGCCAATGACACATTAAAAAAAAGATGTTGAGATGTACATGGGTTCTACATAAGCTAAAACCAAATTAAAGATCAAAGAATCATCAGCATTTGCTTTTCAACACACTCCTGCTCACCAGTTAAACCAGATGGAAGTGTTGGTCCATTATCCTCCTCCTCCTCATCACCATCTTCTTTATCCTCTGCATCGTCACACGTCTCCTCACTCTCCTTCTCATCTCCTGCCTCAGAGGACTCAATCATCTCATCTCCATCAACCTCACCGTTTTCCTTTTTGGCTTTTTTCACCTCTATAAAAGAACATTTTAAGCATTAATACCAAGACCAAATAACAAATCTTACCATTTTTCAAATATTCATTACAAAAAGCCTTTTTACACGATAAATGAAAAAGTTAGCGTTTTCTCAGCTATATAATGCTTTACAAGACTCCACTTAAGAGATCCACTTATAACATTTGTGTGGTCTAAAATACCCAAACAAGCTGTAGTACATTTAATAACCTCTCTTCATACCTTAAATGTAAACAGGCTGTTTTTCACCTGTGCCTTCAAGACTAAAAAATGTTAATGAGCTTCACCCTCTCCTGTGCTTTATTCAAAAAGCAGTCTTTTCAACTTCAGTGTAAACAGGCAGAGCTAATCTGTTATAGGCTGAACAGGTGGACATTTGTAAGTGAGCTGTTAATGGCCTGTTTTGAAACTTATAACTATAACTAATTATATTTACACAGTATATCAAAATCTTATTAATGAAAACACAAGAGATTTTTTTTTCTTTTTCATGGTATAAGCCCTTCAAGTTGCACCATCAAAAATGTACTTGTCTCAGTGGGATCTCCTGCTTCAGCCAGTTTCCTTTTCTTCTTTTTCTTCTTCTTTTTGTTGCTGTTCTCTGTGACCGTATCCTCCTCATTGGACACACTCTTCTGACCCATTGGAAGCTTGTCCTTCAGTGTGTCGGGAACTGTGGCCTCTTCATCTACCCTTGCACTGCATTCCTCATTGATTATTTTGGATTCTATCAGACAACAAATAAAACTGGACTAAGTATTGCTCACAATAATGTTATTCAGTCACCTTCAAATATTCATCTTTAACCTAAATAAAAGTTTACATAAATTATGATTACTCAAGTCTTTTGTCGTTTATTCCTAAATGCTAAGTCTAACATCATCTCAGGCATATTCCATTATCACTGAGGTGTGATCGCATGCAACATAAACACAGAATGGTGTTTCAGAGTAATCGACATCAATAAAGACAATCCATAGTGCAAGCAATTCAAGTTATCCTAAACTCTGTAGATATCTGCTCATCAAAAAGATTTTTCCTGAAATCAAGTGTACTAATAATGAGTCCGTCATCCCCTTTGAGACAGTAACAGCCTCTGTTCTTCTGGGAAGACTTCACACTTCATGTTTTGTGGATTTGCCTGCATTCAGCCAAAAGAACATCACTGAGGACAGGTACAGATGTTGGATGATTAATTCGGGATCACAAACCCCACTCCAATTCATCTCAGAGATATAAAATAATGTGCCACGGTTAACAACATTAGGATTTGGGCATATTAACTTTAGGCTGCTCCAAAGTAACCCCTGCTTTTCTGCAAATATTATATAAACTGTGTGTGCAAAACTGAACACATGTGCCAGCATAGGGTACTCCTCAAAGAAGCGGGGATTATTAACTTGAAAAGGTACATAACCACTCAGAATCAAAATCAGAAAACCTCAGTGATCCCAGAGGAAATTGCTTATATTATGACTTATGTAAAGACAGAGACACAGTGACAAGAACAATATAAAACAGTCTAAATAACTCCAATAAAAACACTGTAGAAAATATAAAACTGAATATGAAAACACACTATGCTGTATACACAAATGCTGGGTGTAAATACTACAGATAAGCAAATTACAGTTAAGTGAATTTCTAATGACAGATATATAGTTAAGAGTATGTTACAGCAGGTAGTAGAGATCAGTAGTATATAGATCATATTGACATAAGTAATGATATTCACACGGTACTAACACTGACATAAGTAGAGACATTCACATAAGACTAATACTGACATAAGTAGTGATATTCACATGGTAGTGATGTTACAGTTCATGTAAATTGGGATAAATTAGGCTTAGCACTTACCACGTGAATATCACTACTTATGTCAGTATCAGTCCCATGTAAATATCACTGCTTATGTCAGTATCAGTCCCATGTGAATATCACTACTTATATCAGTATCAGTACAATGAGAATTTCACTACTTATACCAGTACTGTGATCAATAAACTCCAGTAACGTGTCCTTACAGTAGCCACCCTAACAAACCCTCAGTCAGGGTGAAATAACTCTCCAAAATCAAAACCTTAGTCTTTACCATTCTCTTCTTCTTCTCGCTGCTTCTGCCGCAGTTTGCGTTCTTTGTTCTTTTCGTTTCTTTTCTGGATTTTCTTCCGAAGAAGCTTCATCTGTAGGTCCGCCATGCCTGCGAACAGAGAGACACACACGTGGGCTTGGGGTCCTGCGGGAGGCGTGCTGACTCTGTGCCTGACTGAAACTGAAAGGTCCTACAGCAGTGATCCCAATGTGAAGCGTTGTTTTATTTAATAACTTTTTTACTGTTAACACTTTATGAAAGATAATGACATATACGTGAAACATATAAAGACATACAAAATACACCAGTAACAACAAAGCAATGCCTTTAGTCAAAGATGCCAACACACTACATAGACAAAAGTATTGGGACGCCTGGCCATTACACCAACACGACTTTAACGCCATTGCATTCAAATACATAGACTTTACTATGGAGTTGGTCCCCCCTCTCCAGCTATAACAGCTTCCACTCTTCTTGGAAGGATTTCCACAAGATTTTGGCGTGTTTCTGTGGGAACTTATGCCCATTAACTCTGTAGAGCATTTATAAGACCAGGCACTGATGTTGGATGAGAAGGCCTGTCTCGCAATCTCCGTTCCAGTTCATCCCAAAGGTGTTGGATGGGGTTGAGGTAAGGGCTCTGTGCGGGCCAGTCAAGGTCTTCCACACCAAACTCATCCAACCATGTCTTGGACCTTGCTTTGTTCAATGGGGCAAAGTCATGCTGGAACAAAAAAGGTCCTTCCCCAAACTGTGTCCACAAAATTGGAAGTATGGCGTTGTCCAAAATGTCTTGGTATGCTGAAGCATTAAGATTGCCCTTCACTGGAAGTAAGGGGCCT
>JBBPCZ010000002.1:17926055-17945564 GCA_037974445.1 Brycinus macrolepidotus
TATATAATATTTGTATAGTGTACTTTTATATTATACTGTTGTGTTGTATAGCTTTTATTCTATTGGTTATGCTGATGCTACGTTCTTCTTTTGTTCTGTCCACTTTGCTGATTTGTGCAAACCCCACCCCATGGTACTATTAAAGGGTTATCTTATCTTATCTTCACTCCAAACACCTCTGTTCAAACCCAGTGACTGAACCATGGCTGCACTCCCTCAACTTTACTATCCTGGAGTGACGCCACTGAAAAACCACTTTTGGTTCTCAAACTTTTTTCAGTGACTTTCGGTGTGAAAAATGTTCCCAGTATAATGCAAAGGAGCACCATTTGAATTTCTTTTTTGTGCAGTGCAGGTTGTAAAATGCTAAATAAAATGACTGAATCATAAAATAAATAAATATACACATCACCATCCCCTAATTCAAATGATCAGTGTAACACCTGAATATTGGCTCATGTCTAATGGATTACTGGAAAACTACACAGAAAATTATTATTTTAGTCCCAGCTCATGTCATACCATTCTCAGATCATAAAATTACAAATAAAAACCAAGGAGCCCTGGTTATACATAACAGACCCCACTGTATGAAACATGTCCCTTAAGAACCTTTTAATAGATGGTCCTTTAACCAAAAAATGCAAGTTATTGTAAATTAGTTGTGCAAGTAAATTAGTCGTACAAGTTTTTTTTGGTTCCTAGAACCATATACCCAAGCTAAAACCCAATTAAGAAACAATCAGGCTTCACCACTGATCTGCATTTAACGAGTACATAGGCTCTAAACCCTGCTGCTGGACAGGACAAGGACTACAGAAGCAGGGCTGGGAATCTGTAAACTAAGATGTTTAGGGTCAGTTTAGGCTTAATCCTGGACTATACAGGATTTGACATTACATTTACAGCATTTGGCAGACGCCCTTATCCAGAGCGACTTACAATCATTAGTTACAGGGACAGTCCCCCTGGAGACACTGAGGGTTAAGAATTTTGCTCAAGGATATAATGGTAGAAAGTCGGGGTTTGAAACCGAAACTTTGTGGTCATCAGGCTCACAGGCAAGTGTTTTACCCACTAGGCTACTACCTCCCAGGATTTTGAATGGGGATTTTCCATTGAAAGAAAAATACAGTTCATGATTAGGCTTAATCCCCATCTGGGTAACCAGTCCTTGAAGTCGAGACCTACTCGAATGCTAACAATACAGAGAATCATTCTTTATCTACTAAAACAGACGTGTCTAGTTTACTGCGTGTGATAAGCAGAAGGAGGAGGAACAGTCAGTGTGAAATAACGACATCCTTCTGACGAGCATTTTCCCTTTTTTTTAATAACTTAGGAATACCATACTTGGACTGTGCAATACGTAATATATACTATGGTGACAATCATCGATCACAATTGATAACACTCATCCGAAGACGAAGCAAAATATATGAAAACAGTACTAAATGGACAAGAATGTATACTGCACAAACTAACCACTTTTGTATCTTTGCACCACAGAACGGTGGTTCTTAATTCCAGTCCCGGAAAAGCATCGTCCCTTCTGTATTTCCCTCCTCTGCCCTAGGACATCTGACTCAGATCATAAAGTGCTTGACTAGATGAATTGAAATGAGTATATTATAGCAAGGGGAAACACACACAGATGTGTCCCTGAGACTGGCTTTAAGAACCACTGCCATAAAAATAAAGGCGGCGCTCGTCCTCCAATGTAATATCAGTTTAGGCAATGGATAGAAGGAAATGAATACTTAACAAAGGCAGTTTTACAGCAGACGCTGAAACTGTTCTCATTAAAGAGGGGGCTTTTGTGCATTTACTGCCTCGAGTCAAAGACACAACAGAGACTCAGAAAAGAAACTGGCCGTACTTAAAAAAAAAAAAAAGAAAGAAAAAAAGAAAAAAAAGGCCCAATCAGGCACTTTCACTCTAGTAACACTGGCAGTCTAGTAGCTCTTACTAAAACAATATGTTAATAGAGTTCTGATTCTAACCAAAGGGTTCTGGGCTGGTATCAGCAGCAAACGCTGTGATATAGGAGGTAAAAAATGAATCTGATTCAATCCTGTAACAAATGTAGCCTGAAAACACACACCCATATTAGGTGAGGTCATGTTAGCCCTGTATTTCGTCCCGCATGTGTAGAACAGTGTTTGTCTTATTTTAGATGCTTATCTTTACTGCTAAAAAGTGCTAAAAAAAACCTCAAAATAATGTGCTTCAAATTGGACCAAAGAAGGTTTCAGTGTCAAAAAAATACAATCAGTATACTTTCTAGCATACAGAGGAATGTGGGGAATGTACACTTTATACAGTTAAAACACATTAAGACGGTCTGTTCTAGGTTTCTGTACTACACAACTATTAAGGAGGGCCATGTTCCAAACTGTGTACTATCACAGTAAATAGCTGTGTACAACACTGGCACACCACCATTAGAACGTGCACTCAGTAGTGTAGTATGTAACGTATGAAAGTGTGTAGTTTGGTATACACCCAAACTCTTAAAAAGATTTGTGCAAGAGGAGGGCAACAAAGCCCAGGGCAAGTATTAAAAAAAAACAACACTGTTTTAAAATTGCACTTAGGTTTCTAATCCTATAAATTCCCTTCCAACAGAACCAATAAACAGTGGGAAAAGGCCTCAAGACAACTAAACATGAAAGATGAACATGAAAAATACTGATTCTGAAGGCATTTTCCTTGTGAGGCAGTGTGAGTCAGTCACACCAGCAACTCAGTACTACGTGTGTGAATGAAGTAACCGGAGTTTCTGATATCAGATCTGATTACCGAAGGTTTATGCATACAAAACATTAAAAAAGATACATTCTATTTCTCAATTTAATGGCCATTATCGATAGACTAGTGGTCCCTGCCCTAGTGCAAATTTCTTTCGAAATGTTGCTTTTTTTTATTTGGCCTTTTCCTTCCCTTCTAGCAATCTTCTTACTTTCTTAATCATGTAGGCAGCTATTTGAACACAGAAGACCGACGTCGCCACGTACAGAAATACAAAAACCAGAGCTTCACCGTCGCCATGGAGACCGGTGTAGAAGTCTCTGCGGTTGAGGTAGTCCAGGTAAGAGGCGTGAATCTGACAGAGAGTACACAGCACCAGGAACACGTGGAACAGCTGGTGACCCTGACCCAAGAAGTCACAGTGACCAGGGAACAGGGACTCGGGCAGTGGGTGGGTGAAGAAAAAGGCGCCGGAAAGAAAAAAAATCACTTGGCCGCAATGGAAGCTCACAGCAGAGTCGTTCCCGGCACCCCGGCATAGGAACCAGAGGCCAATGCGATGGAAAACAGGGCTCGTGTCCCAAGCGTAGGCCAACGCAGAAGGCACCACCTGTCCGATTTTGCGGACCCAAGAAGGCAGGCTGTAGGTCTGGTACTTTCCGTAACAGCAGCCCAGGCAGGAGAGGCAGCAGAGGAAGCTCGCGACAGGCATGAAGATTCCCCATACCTGTCGGTACCAGCTCTCCTCTATGGCATAATAAAAATGCACCACAGCGCTTCCATACTGGTACTGCGCCACACCTACGTAATCGAGAAAGAAAAAGGCATAATTGTGGAGCTCAGATTTAGCCGACAGCAGGTGAGCCACAGCGCTGAAGGCCATGTAGGTCACCGAAGACAGGAGCAGAACCAGCAGAGGCCAGCTGTGAGGATCGTGGAGGAAATCTACCGTCTCTGCCAGCTGGGCCGTTCTGATGAGGACCGCAAGCGCCCCCAGCAGATGCGTCCATACGTTCACAGTCTCGTTGTGGCGCTGGACCAGAGAGAGGAAGTAGTACCTCCAGCTCTGGTGCAGAGCCCGGTAGCCGGTGTGGATGTAACGCTCGCGGAAGAAGTGGGGCATCTCTGCGTCTCGCAGCGGGGCGGGCATGGAGGGCAGCGCTTCCCTCAGCATCTGGGGCACCCGCCTCACCTGCTGCAGGTTAATGAATAGCCGTCCGATCTTCTCCATGACGATGGTTGCCATGGCTACGGATAAGCCAGGGTCAACAAGTACCAGCAACTGTTGGGGAGGACAAATAAATAAGAAACACAGCTGATACATCATAATCACAGTATTCTTTTGCTTTCATTAACATTTCAGAACACCACCAAGACCGTCATGTTCACTGCTCCAGGAACAGTATTATGTTAATGCATTTTGGTTGGCACAGCACTGGCCATGTTGACGAAATGCTTTAAAAAAAAAAAAAAAAAGAAAGAAAAAAAAAAAACCACATTGCAACAGGAAAACCTCAGATACAGCTAACTTTCCGCCCAAGTTTCTCTTTCAGTTCAATCATTTGTTGTGCAATTTCTTACCGGGTTTAAATAATTATCATTAGGTGGATCGCTATGTGCATTATTATCTTGCTATGATGTGCAACAGTCTACCGTGGGCAATACTGTGCAACGTTCTTATCAGGTGCTAAAACACTATTATTATGCGCAATATCTTATCTTGTGCAATAGTCTTACCATGTGCAGTATCATGTGAAGTTTTAAAAATGGGTGCTAAATCATTTAATTACGTACAATATCTTATGTGCAGTAGTCTTACCATGTGAATATCACTACTTATGTCAATACTACTTATTTACTACTGATCTCTACTACATGCAGTAACATACTCCTAACTACTGTCTGCGTTATTAGTAATTCACTTAACTGTAAGTTACTTATAGTGTTTATACCCAGTATTTGTGTATATATCACAGTGTATTTCATACTGAGGTTTTTCTACAGTTTTTTTTTTTATTGGATTATTTAGACTTAATATTTAATATTGTTCTTGTCTCTGTGTCTCTGTGCAGTCATAACATAAGCAATTTCCTCTGGGATCAATAAAGTTTTCTGACTCTGATTCTGACTAAGTCAACAACAGTAGCTTCATTTATAGGCACACTGTAATGCACTGCCCCAGAAGATTTAGAGAAATCATTTACTTTCCGGAAGTGACTAGAGATGCGACTGGACTATAGGAATTAGAAGAATGTTGGAGGTGCTGTTTGACAGGTGTTGAGAACTAAGATACAGTTCTCATTTAAACACAAGCAACAACAAGGTAAACATGAGGGACCCACAGAAAAATTCTTTCTCTGCATTTAACCCATTCACCAAGTGAAGCAGTGGGCTGCTCAAGGGTACCTCAGTGGTGCCACTGGCAGTCCTGGGATACAAACCCTCATCCTTCTGATGGCAGGGGCAACTCCCTAACCTCCAGACCACCACCATATTCATGTTTATAGGTTAATAAGAACTGTTCAGCCAAACTATACATAAAAATAAGTGACAAAAAGTACATTTTAAACAAAACTACTGCATCACAGGTAGGTAAATGGTGGACTAACCTTTAAAGTGACTTTATATTCCTCATAACTTCCACGTGTAAAAATAACAGTACAATACAGAAGCCCATGTTTTAGAACACCATATATTTAGCCTATTATCTGCCTTATTATTAACTCAAATGATTCAGAATCTGTTAATTACACTCTGAAAATACCGTAAATGCCAGATTTGTTTACCTTCCTGCGTTTCTCCTGCAGAGTGCCTCCCCACTGATGATCCTCCAAACATGAAGAGCTCTATCAACTAACCACTGGGAGGCGCTATACCCTACTCCTGCGCTCTGATTGGCTAATAGGCGTTTGCAAAAACACTTTCCTGCACTAGGATTGGCTACTTTTGAGAGTTGCCAGCGCTGACCACAAAGTATCACCCAATCATACTGCAGGAGGCGGAGTTTGTGCCTTATGTGGGAGACAACGGGGAAAACATGCACAATGTGGACAAAAGTATTGGGACACACCTCTTCATTATTGAATTCACTTTATGGACAGATAGCAATGTCATATGTTTTGTTGAGCCTAGTAGTTCATTCTCAGCTAAATGCAAATTAGAGAATGTGGAAATAACTTTTCAACAAAATTTTCCAGGACATTTTACTTTTTCTCTCATATTCCATGCACTTCCCATGACTGGAAAATTGGGAGATGATTTTCCAGAACGTGTGGGAACCCTGGTCACCCAGGGCAATGTTCCGCTGAGAAACCTTGGGTCCTGGCATTCATGTGTTTGTTACACTGACACGTACCACCTATCTAAACACCGGTATTCCCTAATGGCAGTGGCCTCTTTCAGCAGGATAACGCAGCCTGTCGCACTGCAAAAATTGTTCAGGAATGGTGTGAGAAACAATGAACAAAGAATTCAGTGCATCGACTCCAAATGCCCCAGATCTCCATCTGAGCATTTGTGGGATGCGCTGGACAAAATAGTCCAATCCATAAAGGACACACTTCAACGTATAGTATACAAACACCATATGGACAAAAGTATTGGGACACACCTCTTAATTATTGAATTCAGGTGGCCCCTTACTTCCAGTGAAAGACAATCATAATGCTTCAGTATACCAAGACATTTTGGACAGCGCCATGCTTCCAACTTTGTGGACACGGTTTGGGGAAGAGCCTTTTCTATTCCAGCATGACTGTGCCCCAGTGCTCAGACCAAGGTCCATAAAGACATGGCTGGATGAGTTTGGTGTGGAAGAACTTGACTGGACCGCACAGAGCCCTGACCTCAACCCCATCCAACACCTTTGGGATGAACTGGAACGGAGATTGTGAGCCAGGCCTTCTTGTCCAACATCAGTGCCTGAACATATAAATGCTCTACAGAATGAATGGGTACATAGTGTAGATAAACGTAATGCAGCTCAAAGAGGAGGTTGAGTAAATGCTGTTTAATTCACACTAGAATATCTTCTTATCAGACCGACAAATGTAAACAAGCCCCTATTCTCTCACCCATGTCTTTGAACAGCAAATTGAGAAACTGAGACATTGTACGTCTCACAAATGAGGCCAGCAGGACCACAAAGGCACCCAAATGTGGCGTGTAGTGTAGCATGTATAGTGTGGTTTGGACTATACTGTGGTTTTGCATGCCGCCTGTCACAAAGTCCACACTTTCAATATGTGGTTTTGGTTAAGTGTATCAATTGAGCTATCATTAATAATTTGTGGACACAGTGCTTGAAAACTGTACAGCTCTCTCTCTCTCTCTCTCGCTCTCTCTCTCTCTCTCTCTCTCTCTCTCTCTCACACACACACACACACACACACACACACACACACACATACACATACACTCTCTCTCTCTCTGTGGGCCTAATAATGCTACATAAGCATTAGCAGTCTTCATCACAGACACAGAATTAGATGCATGTTGATGTTCACTGCAAAGCTTGATGTGTTTTGAAGTCTCTGTGCGCACGTGCGTGCACGTGTGTGTGCGCGTGCTTCTCTTTTCTTGGTGAGGACAAAAGTTTGATGTTCTAAGAACATACTACAGCACCACAAATAAGGATAGTAATTAAACCTCATAACAATTATGATGAAAGAGTGTGTCTGTGTCTCAGTATGTGTGAGCATGTTTGCTCCCTATCTTTTAAGACCTTCTAAGGGCACAGACATCAGCCCAAGCTCTGACCCACAGGGCCAGATTTTATCATGTGGCTTCATTACTGAGATTCAGTGTATCTGTATCCACATACTGGAGAACCTTTGACTGATTATGTCTTATGTACTGTGTTTAATGTCCTGTTTTCTGATGTTGGGTTGCCTGTTTAATAATCTCTCAGTGCTGATGTGATGCTTGGTCCTGTTTTTGTTACTGAAACTGAAAGACTGGCTAATAGAACTTCAGAACTTCAGTAGAATACAATCTCCATCCTGAATCCCTTCTTAATGAGAAGAAAGCAGAGCAAAATCATCAGATTTTGAACAAGATATTTCTGGTTTATAAACCAGCTCTCATTAAATTCATTAATTCAATATGAACATAATCTAATACTGTGAAACCTGGGTACATTCAGAAAGTGTTGTGAAACTGGATTTCTCTGAAATTGCCATAAAGCTGGATCAGCTAAACACTGCACATTAAGCTCAATGTTGAATGAAGGTTATTCTATGAGCCTGGGTGTGTATCACAAGTGCTGCTCTAAATACTGTAGCGGGTCCCAGTCATACCTGGAGCTGCAAGGGGTCTGACATCCCCCCTCACTACTCTCAGTCCGCGCGCATCAGCAGCGCGAGGCGTGATTGGCTGAGCGCGCGGCAGTGTCGTAAGCAGCAGATTGGAGAGCTGTAGCGAGCTGCCACCCAGTAAAGTGCGGGAGAGCTGTCCAGGGTGCTGAAACATGAACCAGACTGCTGGAGCGTCCAACCAGTGCCGGAGGCGCTCCTCCAGCGACATCAAGGTAGGAAAAATCACTGTTTATGATCAAAATATAGAAACAGTAAACCTGTGTAAGACGTCCGCACTTATATCGTTCATTCTCCGACATTCCAGTAGCAGCTGCAGAGAAGAAACTCGACCAGTGTGAAGTTTTAGCGAGTGAAACTTATCAAAATAGACTAAAAAATGAAACTAAACTACAAAAATACAATTTAATGTTTTTTAACTCCTAGAATAAATCGTTCACTTCCCACTGAACCTCCAAAGTTTTATCTTTCTACCACCTCTTTGACTAGTTTCATTAGAATATTCATCAGAATTATACTTTCTGTCCCAGTTTTGGTCTCAGGCCATCACAGCAAGGGCTCTTTCTGAAGTAAGAGCCATATACTAAGAGACAAATTAAAGATTTAACCGGGTGAAGGACAAGCAGCAGTGCTCCCAAAGGACAGTGCTGAGTGCTGTCCATAGAGTTTGATTCAATATTTAATGAGATTTGGACTTAAATTCACTAAAAGGATCCACATATTTGTATAGATCTTTTTTTTTTTCTTTTTTTTTTTTTACTAGTATTTAGTTTGGGATTTACTGATGATTTAAGTAGATTTTAGTTGATGTTTTTCAGCCTCTAAAATGATCACCTCTGTGTTCAATAAACAAATGTTTATTGAAAAATAATGGAATGTTTTCACTATTTAAATGTAAATTTAAAATACATTTGTAAGTATTAAGTTGCAGCATGCCAAGCTTTTCATTTAGGCACAGTAATTAATGGTCCTGTGAATGTGTAAATCTTCCTCAAGATATGATATCCTTGTGTACGTTGTCCATCTAATTGCGTTTAACTGTCCGTGTTGTATGTTGTCCATAAACTTAGTCAGAAAGTGCTTATGTCTAGTGCTTCCGACAGAGAAGAGTTCTTATCTCAACGCTTGGAAACGAATTCATTTATTTCACTATTTCAGTGAACTGAAATAGTGTTTCAGATAAGAAGTGTGTGTTTTTCACATAACTTTATGTTGATATTTTTCTAAAATATACTGTCACAACAGTATTAGATTGTAAATGATGAAAGACCAAATGGTTTTCTTAGAAAATAGTTCTCCAACATAAAATTTCAGATTCCTATGTGTTAATAGTATAATTAGAAAGTATTAAAAATGATGCAGGCATCTTTAAACCTTTATGCACACAAAGTGAGTGGTTTGGGAGTTGCCTCTGTGATCGGAAGGTTGTGGGTTCGAATCCCAGGACTGCCAGTGGCACCACTGAGGTACCCTTGAGCAAGGTACCATCCTCACACGCTGCTTCCCGGTGTGCTGCGCTGCTGGCTGCCCGTTACTTTACTTGGTGAATGGGTTAAATGCAGAGAAGAAGTTCACACTGTGTGCTGTGCTGTGCTCACACGTAACAAAAATGTTCGCTTTACACTCTTACTTTTTATGTTATATGCATTGTAATGGAAATTGGAAATGCCCATGTGCACCTCCTTCCACCTCCTTAGTTTTAGTTTCTAATATTTTGACTGAAGGCATGATATCCTCTTCTCTGTGTACATCTGCACTAAAACCTCTCTACACACGTTGTCCATATGTACACTGTTCATGCACCACTGACACTACTGAGTCAGTGAAAACTCTGAGGTGGTTTCCTTTGTTTTGTACTCCTCCCTGGGATCATGTCACAATGTGATCCTTTCAGCATTACCATTGCTTATCTTTTACCATCACACCCAACAAACATGTATCAACTTTAGTCATGCACAGGGTGGTAGTAAAACACTTGTGTGTGAACCCAATGACCACAAAGTCGCAGGTTCAAACCCCCCACTTTCTACCTTTGTGTCCTTGAGCAAGACACTTAACCCTTAGTTGCTCCAGGGGGACTGTCCCTGTAACTAATGATTGTAAGACGCTCTGGATAAGAGCGTCTGCTAAATGGCACTTTACTGTACTTCGCTGAAACTCAGAATGATTCCAATCTACACAGCACGTTTGTTGAAGTGAGGTCTGCTGTTTTATCAATGCTAAATTAACACATTAGTAGATTATGCTTGACTTGGGTGGTGGCATTTCTTAAAGACAGAAAATTGAAAATACAAAAAACAAAGTTTTTTTGTTGCTGTTTTGTTTCATTTTAGTTTTCATATTTTTGAAAAGTGTCTTTTTTGTTTATATTCCAATTTCAATCATTTTTTACTGGTTGCTTTCAGTTCAGTAAGAATTCTCATTAACGCTGGTTGGCCCAGGCATAGTCTGGAACTTATACTTTCCTATTGCCACTTCAGAATCCTCTTACTAGCAAATACTGGGCAATAATGGTTTTTAAGATTATTTGGTGACATTTAAAATTTATCTGATAGGTAGCTGCCTGTAAGCCATGTTTTAATGGGATTCCTGAGGAAATCAATACAAAACATGTGTAATTTGCTCTGTGTTAACATATTAAACATTACTACCAATTCATGTAATAATCATAACCCAATTAAAATGGCACATTTTTCAGTGCCAGTAGGCCTAATATCATTCACAATCTCTGAGGAAGACAGAAAGTGAGAGAGAGAGAGAGAGAGAGAGAGAGACAGAGAGAGAGAGAGAGAGAGAGCAAAAGAGAGAGAGCAAAGGAGAGTACATGGACTACATGGAGTTATATCTCTACGCACTACAGCTTTAGAAAATTGTTTAATGGAATAGCTCTATTTCTCTCTCTCTCTCTTTCTCTTTCTCACTCCCTGGGGAAATAAAGGTGAGGAGCCGCCTTAGGTTTTTATTTTATAAGGTACCACATTATCGCATAAAACTAGTACACAGCCTTCAGAACTACCTGTTGCCTTGATCAATGATAAATATCTTGCATCTACATAAACGCAAGCAACATTACATATTTTTTTTAAATTATAAGTGATAATTTAAACTTCTCTGCATAATTTGTTAGTATCAGTCACTGTCATTTTTTGCTTCTAAATTATCCTCAGCTTGTGTTCCATTTAATTCTATCTTTTATAATGCTATAATATAATGATAAAGATATCATGTGTAAAATATTAGCTGCTCACTGACAGAGGACTCATGTTGCTGAATAAATGTGTCTTACCTGACCTTCTCTGGTTATTTAACTGCACCCTGAGCCTTAAACCCTTATCCTCCCAAAGCCCACGGGATTCTAACAAAAGCTCCAAATGAAACCGAAACAATGGAAGAATCTGTGAGTGCTGGAGTGGAGGGCAGAATCAGAATCCGCTTATTCTAGTTTCATAAATCCTCATTACTGAAACCCAGAAGAAATGAATTTGACTTCATAGGGTAAAAGTCTGTCCGCTACTGCTTTGATGACAGTGCCAAGGATTCGGCTATCATGCTAATGATATACTCAGTAACCAGGACTTTTAACTTATACTGATTCTGATTATAAATTGAAAACTTTGACATGCATATCTTTCATTTCAAGTGATCCAGTTACCACCATATACTATACTGGACTTACATATACTAACTGAAGTTGTTGTTTTGCATTGTTTTCTAATCAAATCTATTTTTATCATGTTGTATTTTATATCACATCTCATATAGTGCCGTTTTGCATCATAAATCAGTAACATTTGAAATGGGCTTCAACCATTCAAGAAGTTTTTGGGCGATATTCTGACAGACAGCTCAAATTAATTTTTTTCAGGATATCTGATTAGAGTAAGACAGATTTTCTGCAGTCTGAATGACATAAAGCTACATAAAATCTGACTTTTTCCAATCAGATACAAGCCACATTTGTAGGTGGTTTCAAATCTGACACAAAATCTCTGAATATATGACAAAATCTCTGAATAGTTTGACCAATTAAATTGAATTCAATGTGTTTTTTTTCATCAGTCAGGGTTTTAGGTAACATTTTTGCCGTGTGTGTGTGTGTGTGTGTGTGTGTGTGTGTGTATAAATAGATAGATAAATAAACAGATAGACTCCCAAAACAGAATTATCTTTCTTTATGAGGGGTTTAGACCTCCTGAAATCCATCACCATCTCTTTAGATCCACCATCACTTTGTTAGTGAATGTTTGTAATTTTACAGTGACCATTTCAATAAAGATTTGAACTTAAAGCCTCAATATTATTGATAGAGCTTTTAATCTTTTAGATAACTTCATTGTACTCAAATGTCATTTCAATGTTGTAGCTCAAGGATGCACAAATCCAGTTCTGGAGGAGCAGTGTCCAGCACATTTCCTCCTTAAACACACTCACTAAACCTGTCGATGAACAGGTGAGTTGAACCACGTGTGTTTGAGCAGGGAAATCACCAAACTGTGCAGGACAACAACCGCCCAGGACCGGATTTAGGCAGCCCTATTCTAGTTGGATTGTTCAGTTAGTTTTGGTTATTAAGGAGAGATATACACTAGCAGATCTTGAAGTTTTGCCTGCCCCTCCCTAGCCAACATACTCACATATGTGTATTTATTATAGCAAATAATATGAATATGTGAAATGATACTATAGTCTGACCATACAAATCAGATTTGGTAACCTGTAAATGTATAAACTTGTAAACTCTGAATACTCAAGTCTAAAAATCAGATTTAAGAAACAAATCTGATTTGTCCTGAAGTATGAACAAAGCTTTATCCTCAAACAGTATGTTTTTGTCGTTGTTTGTAATGATATACACCAGTGACTAATTCTGATAGATGCATGATTGTAACTTGTTGCGAATTAGTCAATTAAACTCCAATTAAAGTCCAATTAAACTAGAAGGAAGTCTTCTCTTAATTAGTCGCAGAGAGTAAAATGATTTCATATACCTGAGAGAGAAAAATACATGCACGCACATATACAATAACAGACTGTTAGACAGGACAGGGGAGTTTGCTCAGTTGCTGTCACAGCTGCAAAAAAGCAATCATATTTTGTGTCCTTGTAAACCCAACCCACCCCCACACCCCCCTCCCCAACCCCCTACCAAACACACAAACACACATGCACAAACACTCACACACACACACACACACACACACACACACACACACAGACATCTATAGAGACTAAAAGAGAAACTGAACAAACAAGTGAAATAGAGCAGCTGAAACAACAGCAATAGAGACATGCAATGAAACCATGATAACTTGAATCACAATCTCAACAGAGAATGTTCCAGGTAGATTTCAGGTAACACCAGTCGCATTAGCATCAGGATTTACCAAAAATATTGGAAAAACAGAGCACTGTCAATAATCTTCTGATGTCAAAAATCTATTAAAATACTCAAACATTGCCCAGCTCTGGCGTTCACAGTTTGACAAACTCATCTGTATTAATGTCAATGTTGTTTTTGAGTAAACCAGCTTGTTATTGAAGAACAGAAATGCATTTTCGCTGCATAGTTACATACTGTCAGTAGTAGTTTTTGATGATTATGTTCTAGTCATTTCGTGACCTTTTTCATTTTGTGTCAAATATTCATGAACATGAACCAAACATGCATAATATAGTATATAGGAACCAGCAGTATATAAGCAGCTTTTTATACAACAAACACCTCTACAAAACTGCTCATTTCTGCTAATGCCTCTATGGAAATTGCAACATATGGAAGCACCAGACTAGCATTCGTGTACATTTATTTTCCCATGCTGGGTTTAATTTTATTAATAGTGGCTCCTAACTTTGATTACAAAATAGTAAAAAAATTCCATTACACACTGGGCTACATTTGAAATGGCAGCTTCAGCACAGCAAAACCAGTGTTTTGGTTTAGTCTGGTCCATTCGTTCCTATAGAAAACATGCACCTTGTTGCTCTCACATTTACCTCATTTAGACACTCCATCAGTCCATCCAACTTGCAGTATCTGTGCTTCAGTCCAGAGGCCTAAAGAGAAATAGAAGCGTTAAATGAAATAATTTGTGCTCCACAAGCTTTCAGTTTACCGATCTGATCTTTTCTTTAGAAAGATCAGAGCATACGTGAAGCTGAAAAGTGACAAATGTGAAGAAGAAAAAGACAGTACAGGTGAAGTCTGCGATTGTCTGGTTCTGATAGAGAGGACAGCAGCCGGCACAGCAGCAGCTCTCTGATCATTAGTGTCCTTTAAAAGGTGCGAGAGAAGGAGGAGATGAGGCTCTCTGGAAATGAACAAAATGAGCAGTGGATGAAAGATTAAACATATGCCTGTCACTAGGAGAAATGAATCGTGTCCAATCATTGCCTTTAAATAGAACAGATTCTTTTTTCTGTATTGTATCTGTGTTTAAATGGTCAGAGCCACATTTGCAGCCCACAGCAGTGAGGAACACACATACGTCGGTATTACACACATACACAGAAAAAAGGCATTCGCTGTGTGTCATGTGTGTAATTTCATTTAAAAATATACAATGAACCCTGAAGGAAATTTCATTGCTCAAATGTTGATCTTTGGTGATTCAGGAGATTAATGATTAATGGTGACTCTCTTAAAATTCATTATCATAATTTATAACAGTTACTCATGGCATCAAAGATAAGGAGGCCTTTAGCCTTGGCTGAATTCATACTGAGATTTCTGTCTTTAGTTATTGATAAACATGAAAGTTATTACCTTAGCAAATCTAAGCACATGTGAAACTTTATTTAGATCTCTACTAAAACTCAAAATGAAACATGAGACCACTGGAATCTTTTGGTCAGGAGGAATATCTGAACTGCAAGAAACTTATGCAAAAGTATTTTCTGTTTTTCCATCTGGTGTCTTTGTCTAGGAGAAACAATCAGGATTAAGGAGATTTATTTATTTATTTATTTATTTACTCACTCATTTTCTGAAACCGCTTAATCCTCACTAGGGTCGCAGATACCCGGAGCCTATCCTGGGGTGAATGGAAACGAGGCAGGGACTCACTGTGGGCGGGGCTTTGTTTATTTATTTGTTTGTTTGTTTGTTTGTTTGTTTGTTTCCTTGAAAAAAAATTCTACATCCATCAGTTGTTTTTACCACTACTTACATGTTCCCCTACCTTAATTACACATCAATCTTGTCAGGTAAAGTCTCTTGTGTTACTGTTCCAATCTTTGTGCTTCATGCCCAAGCTTTGACATTCCTACTTTTCTTGGTGACAGCTGTAGGCTGTCTGTGTGTGACTGGTTCTGCGTGCCTCTACATTAATGAAACATTGGGACACACTGACTGAACAACAGAATCACCAGATGTCAATCCCAGTTCTCAGTTTAGATCAGCAGATAAAATACTGAAATAGACAAACACATACACTTTCTGAAAAGTGCACCCAGTCAATGGAAGAGTGGGTCTCTCTCTCATGAGGCTGGTGTAATCCTTACCTGTCAGGATTAATGATGTTATTAAGACATCAAAATGCCTTAATTTTAAGATTAACATTTTTTATCCTGTACAGTAAGTTTTTATTACATTAGCACAATTTGCCAAATGTACTGTAAGTAAAACTAAAACAGTGACTCACAAACCAGTCCTCCGGGAATCCCAGGCGGCCTACATTTTTGCTGAATTCATATGTGTTGCGAGTTGGGTTGAAGTAAAATGTTATCCCTCTGGGGTTCCCTGAGGGCTGTTTTAAACTACAACAAAAAGTTAAAATAAGAGATTTCATGTCAAAATTACTTCTGAATCATTTGATTGTGTGTGTATGTGTGCGTGTGTGAAAACTGCACTGGTTTAATTATGTACTCAGACTCAAAGAGTAAAAATAACTTCTCATGACCATGATGAATTGGCCTATTAATGTTCAGCGTGTTAGTTCACCTCCAATAATTATTCTCGGAGTTCATTCCAGAGGCTAATGAAATTACAACTCTTGCGTTCGTTAATTCATATTCAATCTCTCATAAAGGACAGCTACAACCAAGGAGCGCAGTGTTCCGTATTTGTAGTATCTGCTGTATCCTGTAGATAGCTTTAAGTGAATATGATTGAATGTGGGGTTTTTTTTCTGGAAATGAACAGGCCACCCTTGAGAGAGAGAGACTGTCAGTGTGAGGCGTGCACAAACAAAGCTAATCATTCTGCAATCTGCAGTCTTACTCATCAAGACACAATATACCCAAGCTTTCTAACATGCTGTTGCATTATGGGACTGATTACAGCATACAATGGTGTGATTGCATGATTGTGTACCGGTATGATTATGCTCAGATTTTGCGGAGTGTGATTGTAGGCAGGTATGAGTCCACTAGGTCTGAGACAGTGACACTCAGCAGACCAAACCACCAACGTGCATCAGGGAGAGTGTCTCCGAGTGAAAGCTCAGAGAGAAGGAGCTCTGGCCTACTTTCCACTGTGTGATTTACTCATATTTATAGCAGCAGGGTCCTCTCCTGAGAATACATACAAAACGCTTTACAGCAAAGAAGGCGCAAAGAAACAGTGTTGAGAGACAGACAGAGAGAGAAAGAGAGAGAGAGAGAGAAAGAGAGAGAAGAGAATAGGACAGAGAAGGACAGCGAGTGATTTGTTCTCTTGTTTTAGTTACATTACTTTCCCGTAATTACCTCCTGCTATGACTCTCAAGGATGGATAAACGGATGGAGAGTGGATACATAAAAAGAAATAAAGATGATCTGAAGCACTAAAGTTATGTATGCAATGTCTCTGATGACTGTCTCTGGCATCAGGCAATTCAGACAGAAGCAGTTTATATAAGTTACTATTACACCACTTCATCTCTTATGTCATTACTTTTATGTAATATTTGCTTCTTGCTTTTGTGTTTTTCCTTTTACTTATGCCTTTATGCTTTTATGTCCAGTAGTTTATTGTTTATCTTATTCTTTATTGGTTGCTATAAACTTTTATGTACACAGTTGTATTAAATCCAAATACAACCAGCACTGATGTCAGTCAAAGAATCCTGAACTTAAAGTCATGTTTAGGATTCACTGACATGGCAGGCGAGTTTCTTGCTAAACAGTAAAAGGACCATTTATTAAAGCAATAAGTTAAGGAATGTTACGCCACAACGAAGTGAAGAACAATCACTATAACGCATCAAATAGCTTAGAAAAGTATAACAAAATATGATATGATAAAATATACCAATTTTCAACTAATAGTTGTATTTATTAATCACAGTAAGGTATTCTGTCAATAAACATGAATTGTTAACTGTGGGCTTTAATGGTTTTTAATATTAGTTGTTGTGTGTGGTCAGATATATTATGTTGGTATATCAAGTTTTTTTACAATGACTCTGAGCATGGCTCAGCCAATCAAATTTCACAGTTGTGTACAATTACTAAGTCTCAATACCGAAGCCACTTTTTCAAAACACTTTACACAGTTTGCAGTACTAATGCATGGTTTGGCCACGCAATGCATCTAACCTTCAAAAAGCACTACAACCAGTAAAATAGTTTGTTTCTGTTTCAAAATTGACTCACATCACCAAGACATTAGCATATTGTCTCTTTCAGCAGGACCACTTTATCACACACAAATTACCTAAAAACACTAAGACAGCATAACAAATGATACAATATCGATCATGACTGAGTCTCAAGTAACTGATTTTGTTTCTGCAATAAGCAAGACAAAACAAAATCAGTTTCACTAACATTTTTAAATTGTGTAGAATATAGCAATACAATACACACACACACAGACAGACAGACACACACACACACAAGTAATTTCAGTGCTTATAAGTAAGACAAGCCAAAGACGCTGCATGTAGAATGTTTTTATTTTTTTACTTGCATCATGCAAGTCCATCCTGTCCTTTGGATTTGTTCACAAGTTTTCATCCACATCACATCTAACCTCTTTAGCAATGCATCTGGGGAAGTATCTTCTAGAATGGCTTATTCAACCTTGGCAGTGCTTAGCAGGATTATCTTACCACCCAGCATTCTTAGCATAAAGTAGGAACATTTGGTGATGTGAATGACAATTGTAAATCCATGTCCATGCAGAGAAGAATTATTCTATAGGGTTGGAATGCCATATTATTCCACACCACAACAAATACTGGAGCATTTGCACTCAGTCACTCTCTCTCTTACTTTATGTTACAAACAGCCTGTACAGTTCATCTAGGAACAAGATGAGGAGCTCTGTGTTGTCTGGACCAGTGACTGATTTTTGCAACAGAGCACCATCACTGGATATTTTGATATTTGCCACACTTTGGCCTGGAGCCTGCGCTGTTGCTCTCTGTTCTATTTTATTTCATCAACTGAAATCAGCACCAGCTGTTTGCTATAATCTACTATGTATTATATACGTTGATTAGATTGCATCATATATCAATAAAATAATGTATGAAATTGCAGCAATTCAGTTTTGGACCTACTTCGAACAGTTCTGAAAATAGTATGTAAGCATGTACAGAATGGGCTCTAAATATGTAAAGTTTTGCCACTGATGGAGTTTGAGTGAGAAAAGTATACATGAATTTTGATGCATGAGGTCACTGAATGCATTTCATGTAAAAGCAATGAAAAACAATTCACAGTTTAGCCAACTGTAAAACCTTGGCTACCCATTTTTATAAATAACAGTTCAGCAAGTGAGAGTCCCATCTAAAGACATGGGAATTCCAGTAATACCAGTAATTTTAGTAACCCCAGTCGTTTTCTGTGAAATGAGACATTAATTAAATTACATTTGTTGTGTAGAAAAGTCCCGGTTTATTTGGTAAGTAGCAGTAGTAGACTTTTGGTCATTAAAAGTACCCTCTAGACAGTGTAGGGACCCTTCACCAGAAAGTGCCGTAGAGAGGTGATGCAGACAGAATAAGAAGAAAGAGTTGCTTTTATAGTGTGCTGGTGTGAAAACAACTGTGTCTGGTTTGTTGTAGTGATTTATTATTGCGACAGTATAACAATACTGAGCCTACTGCAAGTGTCTTATATAGACCAAAATATGCCATATTTGCACAGAGACCAAAGGTTAAATCATATCATAAATTAAACCATAACATTACACTGGTTTACATTTAATAATGCTGAAAGTAGTACAGAACAGGCTTTTTGGAATGACATGTTTACTGATGTTACGTGAGGACATGATAGCAGTGATGTAATCTGGGGTCGTCTGGTGTTTCAGGTCTTTTAACATCAGACACACTCACCCATGCGACCCAGCTGTGGTTGACTGAGCCTCAGCTTGTACTCCAGCAGCAATCTCCCATGAAAAAACTAAACAGAGATTCAGACACAGAAGCTGTGTGCGTGTTTGTGTGTGTGTGTGTGTGTGTGTGTGTGTGTATGTTTGTGTGTGTGTGTGTGTGTGTGTGTGTGTGTGTGTGTGTGT
>JBBPCZ010000002.1:17954174-17968472 GCA_037974445.1 Brycinus macrolepidotus
GAGAGAGAGAGAGAGAGAGAGAGAGCACAGATGAGCTACAATGGGTATGCAAGTACCCCTGAGGGAATGAGTGTCGGAAAAGGAGACATTTCTCTCTCAGTTCTGTGAGAACTGTGATTCTTGGCATGAATGTTACAAGTTACATGATTGCCAGGCCACATTTGCACAAATATTAGAAAATAGGAAGAACATATAAAAATAGAACAGATGAAAACAGTTATTTACAATATTAATAATCAACAGCAAAGAGAAATGATGGCTATGACGCTGATACGACGCCAGCACAGTACGTTTAATTAGTTTATAATTCTTGTGTTCAGATTGCTACATAAGACCTTGGCCAGGAGACTCTCTCTGTAGTCTGCTGGCTCCTGTTTATCACAAGTTTTGAATATCTGGGTTAATGAACCTGCATTCAAATACAAAAAAAAACAAGAATAGCCAGTTTTTCATTTAAGATGCCATCTGTGTCACAGGCCTCAGTGAAAAATCTAGCGGGCTTTGATAATTTTTAATTAATGTCTCAAGGGCTTCTAATTCTTTCGATATTTTCTGTTGGACTTTATCACAGAAGTACTCTTGTACACTCTTTCAAAACTGTTTCTCCATAGATCTCCACTTTTCATTTTAAAGTCAAGTAAGTGATTTTCTAGTTGGCTCAGAATGAAAAGAAGCTCACTGATTCAACGCCATTTATGTTGATTTTGGTATTTGTAAGATTATGTTTATATCTTTTGTTCCTCGCAGCTCCTGTAGAGGTTCAGGTTATGTAGTTTAATGTGTTTTTAATTGGAAAATGCCCTCTTTTGATACGTTTGCTCTCCTGACAAAATCATTTGACAGATCATCTCCTCTTTTGTTTGCTTTTATTAATTACCTATTTATTCTGAGGACCAATTGCTGACAGAAGTTAATCAAAATGTATTTGAATTTGTTGGCAGCAGATTGCACATTGATATTTTCCTGAGCCCATCCGAAAAGATTGCTTGAGCTACAATTTGTAACTGTCCTATTCAAGCCTATGGGCATTTGGCTGTAGTAAGATAAGAGTGTTAGTGGTTTGACTACAGACATTTTTAAACAGTTGGGTCCAGATCTTTTACAGGTTAATTGACTGTGCTATTTCCAAGAGCTGAGCTGTGGGAGTACTGACCAAAGGAGTCCCCTTATAACCTTCCACCAGCAACATGTAGAGCAGGACATCAGAACAGCCACAGTAGGTGCTTTCTATATGAGTTAAAAAATATGTCATGGTCCTGTGGAGAAGGTAGAGGAAAAATGAACATTGCTTAAGTGTTAAAGCAATTATCTTGTGTTTTGGTTAAGTCTGGTCAGTCTCTTCTCCTAGCATAAATTTCTTCACAGATCATTAAATGACTTTTTGGAAATATTTTCTACACTTTTTCCTTCATTTAAAAAAACAAGTATTCTATCTAAGTATTCGGGAGGATCCAGACTATACTGAAGAGAGGAATAACAGATGAGACGTCGAGATGGGCTGCCTTTTCATTCTTTACAACATTTTTTCTCATTTTATTCCTGCAGTTTAAATCCTAATTGCTTCTCCCTTAAGATTGTACTGCAAGTCATTCATTTGCTATAGTGAATCACCAGTGGGTTCATCTTCTGAATATCATGTCTCCTGTACAATCAAAACATCAGTATCTCATGTTATTCACAAATTCACCAGTAGTTCTGCTTTTGAAAGTGAATAAAGTGGAGTTTAAACCCAAAGTATTCTAAAAGATATAGGAAATGATCATGGACTGTCAAATATGTGCAGGCTCAGAATCTGCTGTTTGTCTTCGAGCAGTCTTAGCTTTAGAAGCTCAGAGAGGTTTAGGAAATCTGATATTAAAGGGGCATTTGGCTGACGCTCTTGTCAAGTGTTTTACCTACTAGGCTACTACTACCCCAACATGTGATGTTAACTGGCCATAGCTATCGAGTTGTATTCTGAATGGCTATGCAGCTATCCGCACATCCAGCTATCCACACATCTTTCCATGACTTTTTACTTTTTAAAGCATTTAGAAAGTAAAGTGGCCCCTTTTAGTAATGCATGAACACACCACAGCACACAGTGTGAAATTCTTTCTCTGCGTTTAACCCATTCACCAAGTGAAGCAGTGGGCTGCCACCAACGAGGGGCGCCTGGGGAGCAGTGTGTGTGGAGGGTACCTTGCTCAAGGGAACCTCAGTGGTGCCACTAGCAGTACTGGGATTCAAACCCACAACCTTCTGATTGCAGGAGCAATGCCCTAACCACTAGGCCACCAGCTGCCCCGTGCATCCCTGCTTTGGTTCAAAGATGATAATGTTGGTTGTACATTGCATTGCAAAACCTATGGGCAATGTTTTCATTGTGAACCAGTGGGTACATCCCGTGAATTCAGTAGACATAAGTGAAAGCATAAGTTTTAATTGTGCATTTTTGTTTTCCATTATTTTTCAACAGTTTTATTCAAATAGTTCTTCTCATCATAGTAAACTGTTTGTTTCCCTGTTAGATATTAGATGTTAGAACAGAGCAACCTCATACCATCATAATTTTTGAAAGATCTTTCATGAAGAAGATGTTTGTGTGTGTGTGCGTGTGCGTGTGTGTGTGTATGTTTGTGTGTGTGTGTGTGTGTGTGTGTGTGTGTGTGTGTGTGTACATAGGTGTGAAATTCTTGTGTCATAATCTCTCTTTCTGACTGTACAGGTCATATGACTCTAGATTCTGGTTTGGAAATGAGAGATTCACTCAGACAGAGAAAAATTCCTCGCAGAGAGATCAGAACTTTGCTCTACAACAACCAGGGTAATGAAAAGACATCACTAGCATAAGCAACACTGACATGCCAGAAATGTCAGTGCAACTCACGGTTGGTCAACATAAGCAAAATGCTGGGGTTTTGTGGTACTAATGTGGCTTGTGGTAGCAAAATAATCACATTTGTGATGGTGACAGAGTGGAGGTTTGTGCATAGTGATGAAGGTTATAATGAAAATGATTTTTTTTAGTATTGCGCACGTCTTTACATGACTTTTTAAAGCATTTAGAAAGTAAATTGGCCCCTTTTAGTCACGTGTGAACACAGCACAGCACAGCACACAGTGTGAACAACGTGAAATTCTTTATCTGGATTTAACCCATTCACCAAGTGAAGCAGTGGGCTGCCACCAACGAGGGAAGCCCAGGGAGCAGTGTGTGGGGACCTTGCTCAAGTGTACCTCAGTGGTGTTATTAGCAGTCCTGGTATTCAAACCTACAACCTTCTGATCACAGGGGCAGCACCCTAACCACTAGGCCACCAGCTGCACCAAAGCTAGAACCTAGTAAGCTAGATATCTTTGTGTTTGTGGGTGCATATTATTGTGTTTTTAATGGGTTTATTTTTGCAGAAAAAAAATTGTTTGAAATGTTCTGCTCCTTTACATTACTCAAAAACAACAGTCAGCGAATGATTAGTCATATATAAAGATTTTGGCTCCTTTCTCCCAAAGCAGATATGTTAAAATTGGCAGTGAAAAAAAAATTAAAGCCAAATTACTTCTATTGGTCAAATTACATGCTGATTTGAACTTGTTTGTTGAATCAGCTGCAAGAACTCCTATGTCAGTTGTTCTGAAGGCCTTTTTTACACCGAGCATGATTTATTCATGCAGTTTGTTTGGACACTAATATATTAATATGAGTGTCTGTAACTGATGATAATCTGCATAAAAATAGGATTTTTGCAAACATTTGCAGGTGACATGACCTCACTGACCAACTACTGTCATCTCTATCACTAGCATGGCAACAACCAAGCTGACAAATCATCTGTTTGGCAGCAATTAGGAGTTTTTCAGAAATGTCAAAAAAATGTTTGTCACCCTCTGCTTTGTCATGGACGGTGCTAGAATCTCCAAAAACAGCTAAAATTGGATAACAGACATCTGAGCTATGTGAAAGCTCTCAGAAAGTTCCAGCTCCTGAATCCGGCAATGAAACTGCTCCTTTAACTTTCATAAATGGAAAGTTTCTTATTTGCCCAATTTTGTGACGAACAAGTGACATATTTTTGCATTTACTGCCATTCTGCCCAGAATAAACAACAAAATGCACCAGACTTTCTGATGATAGTTATTTTTGCCTGGTCTGCCCAAGAACTACGGGGGATGTAGTGCTTATTCAAGCATGTGTGCAGCTGTATGTTTGCTTGGACTGGATGTGAGCGTGGTTGAGAACTGGGGTTCTCTTCTACTTTGTTGTATATGGTGGGAAGAAAGAGCCGTTGTACTGCATGCTCAGCAGGGGGAATCCACTGGCAGATTGTGGAGTGTACCTTAATGGACATTGTTTGTTTGGGTCTCGTCCAGTGTTGCTTTGGAGTGGAATGATATCGCAGGAGAGAGTCACGTTCTTTAACGTCTTGGCAAACTCAGGAACAGATGGGCATGGCTGTAGAGGCAGTCTGTACCCAGAGTCAAGTGGTGAACAAGATGGGTGGTTGGCAGGAGGGTATACTACCTGGAGACGCTGGCACAGATTTTCTGTATTGTGCATGGGAGATGCCAATCTTTGAATTAGGGAAGACATTGCTGGTTTTCACTGTCCTTGCTCTCAGGGATACAGAACATTCGTGCTGAGCCCTGAGGTTGTTTACTCCTGTTTACATAATGATGTGGCTTGGTACCAGATTTACCTCTGTGAGTAGTTCCAGTGCTCTGCAAGTGGTAGGGTACTATAGGTTAA
The DNA here is from genome assembly GCA_037974445.1 of Brycinus macrolepidotus. Classification (NCBI taxonomy): domain Eukaryota; kingdom Metazoa; phylum Chordata; class Actinopteri; order Characiformes; family Alestidae; genus Brycinus; species Brycinus macrolepidotus. The sequence goes on from JBBPCZ010000002.1 coordinate 17,958,901, forward strand.
CTACTCTGTGTTCAGGAACGGATCTTATTTCTCACCAGAGAAATTTCCATTGGAGTCGAGGGGATGTTCCCTCTGGATTCCCTCTGGATTTCCTCCCTGTGCTCTGTTTCTCAGGCACTGGGTTTCAGATGTACTTCTTGGCTGTCAGCAGGCTGGCTGAGGCTCTCTGCTGTTGAAGGACTCTCCTGCTTGTTGAAGGAGTGTTCTCTCTGCTCCTGCACTGTGATAGCTCTCTGTCTCAGCTCTTCTTAGAGACTGGCCATCTTTTTCCTTTAGCTTTATTTGTCCCTACAGAGGTCTATCATGGCACTCTTAGTGCAGTCAGCTCTTTTCCACAGTAATCTCTCTTCTACTTCTTCTGTACTCTCCCTGGCTGCTGCTATAGAACCATTTCCCCTAGGCGCTCTAACTCTACCTCCAGCTGCATGAAGTGCTCCTTTATCAGGGTTATAGAGTGCTGGAGTGAAGGGTGCTGGTTTTGCTCTGTGCTGGTCTCTTCATGAGCCAAGGACTCTTGGTATAGTTGTGGGGCTCCTGTGGGGCATTCCCATCAGACTTCTCATTTTCTGCAGTTTACCTTAAATTACTGACTTATTCTGCAATTTGACTCAATGTGTCCTGGACAATAACTGTCCAATTTAACCTTTCACTGCATGCATAATGAAATACAAAAAGTTCTCATGATTTCTCGTTCCCATATAGCAACAACTTGCAATATTGCAATAAAATGGGAATAAATGAATACAGTACTAGAGGACACTGCCATATTTATCATCAAGTCAAAGAAAAAATGTGTTCACACCAGATGTGTTTATAAATGTTTTCAGTTTATATGCATATATGAAAAAAATCATCATATTGATTAAAGCAACAAGCATTCATTTGAGGAAATGACATGATATAGTGTATTTACTCCCATTGTATACACTGTAGTGCAGTTCCATTGCTGCATACAGTTGCCATATGACAACAATTATCATTTTGTATAAACCAGATATATCAGCATATAAACAGATTCCATATATGAAAACCAAAAATCTGTCCCATAGATTGCTGTTCATTCATTTCTTGAAATTGTTGTGTATGAATATTGAATTTTGACTTTGAACATCAAGTGATCTATCAAGACTCCAGCCTCAAGATTAATATTATTTGCACTTTAAATGTGGGTATTTTCCTCTAGGGCCCTTTAGTTCAGGGATTTATACAAAGCACAATACAATTTCACAATACAATGCCAAAATTTTGGAAAGTATGTCCAATCTGACTATGAAAGCTTGTATTTGTTGGGGAAGTGTGGCCAAGTTAGTTGTGTTGGTGCAATCAGAAGCCAATCTTTAGTTTTCACTAAAATACTTTAGTTTTCACAGAGTGGCACTGGGACATCAGAGGTTGGTGCCGTAAACCTATAAGTTACACGTAAGTAAGTTACATGTCTGATACAGATTTGCAAGTGGTAGTTGAGGGATAGTCTTCTGATCTCTCTCCTAGCATTTGCTGCTTTGCCAGAAGGTTTTACTTTCTTGATTTTTTTTCATGTTTGTTTGTGTGTTTGTCCTTGAGGCGTCCATATCCTTATTTCTTGCAGCAGTTTTATTCTTTTTCTACTGTCAAAAAATAGAAATCAAAACAAAGATCCATTTGGCATAGTTACTTAGCAGTTATCTATCTTTATTCTTACACAGTTTGAACAATAACTAGTAGCTAGCAACTACTAGGCCACCAAGATCATAGCATTGTAGTAAATTATTATTGTAAATATACTTCAGAACACTATAGAAAGGAGTGTGTGATTTGCTAGGATCTCTAGAAATGAGCGAGTGAAAAAATGCAACAGGTTGCAGGGACTTGTGTTTTGACAGATGTAAGATGACTAGTGCAGTCGGTGTGGATGGAAACTTTAATCAAAATGGAAGCGTATCTGTTCTGACAGATGGATGACTAAGAAACACTTCAAAACGTGTTTTAGTGCGGAGAATGAGTACTGAGATTCAGATACTTGCTTGGAAATTACAAGTACTCGAAGCATGTAAAATGCAGCTCAGGCCAGCCCTATAAAAATCCTTTTCACATAATGAACGCTGTCCCTCTGAGGGCAGAAATTTGAATACATCATTAATGTGATTTGTGCAAGTGTAGGGCATGTGTTAGTGTATGTGTGTGTGTGTGTGTGAGAGAGAGAGAGAGAGAGAGAGAGAGAGATAGACAGAGAAAGAGAGAGATTGTGTGTACATATGACTTGATTATGGTCTCAAGTCACTCTAATTGAATCTCCTGTCCTTGAAAGAAAGGCATGTTCACTCAGATGCAAAGACTTTCTGGCAGCCCAGTCTAATAGATACCACTGATTAGATCCACAGAAATCCTCCTCTGTAACCCACATTCAGGGTTCGTTCCCTGAGTTAGGGTGTACTATATTGTTCACAGAGGGAAAGCCCTCATTAAATACCCTTATTAGTTTGCCCTTATTAAGGCAGAGAGAGCTACTTTAAAACATACTTGAAAATCTGATGGATGAAGGCAGTCTCTGTGGTGAGAAATATGTTTACATTCTGACCTGCTCCACTTGCTGAACGTGTTTCTCTAGCAGTGTATTTCTGTCTTCTTGTTCTTGATATGACTGACCACATAATCATTACATTGGTGGTACAGGGATTAAACTTGCATTGCTTGCTTTAAAAAGAAAGACTTGTTCCGTTAAAGAAAAGTACAAAATATTGATTTATGTCATAATTCTGATCTTACTACAGCAATCAGTGTAAGCATTCTACAGCACTGCTACAGATGTTTCTTTTTAAATGTTTGATTACATAGCTTTTGATTAAAACAGGCTTCATAATGAAATTGAAATCTAAATATATACATTTTTATATATACCTTTGAGATATATATATATATATATATATATATATATATATATACTGTATATATATATATCATGCAAGAGGTTAAAGACACTATTTAATGCTATAGCACTGTAGATCTTCATTAGATCCATGACTGTTTGCTTCAGAGTGGTGGACAGCTCCAGCCAGGAGCCACTTAAATGTCTAAACAGATCCCATTACCTTAAATGCTCCCTCTGAAGCCTGACTGTCTGCTGCTGAGAGTGACTAAGGAAAAGCTGAGACACTTTCTGCACACTGAGGATTTTGCTACAGGAACAGAGTGTGAGTCATAACGACATGAGACAATAAAGCAAATCAAAGTTCTGCCCCACCAGTACTTTACTGTACCAAAGGGAGCCCAAAGATGAGGAGCCTGATCTGTCAGAACGTGTGTGTGTGTGTGAGAGAGAGAGAGAGAGAGAGAGAAAGAGAGATAGTGAATAGCAATGGTAGTAATAGGCTTTCCTCAGTGGTTTGGCATGCAGAACTGCTGTCTCTGACCTGAGACAAATGGCTTACGGTGAAATATTCTAATGACAATAGCGACAATAAGACTGTGTCAATAAGAATGGCTCTCTAATGGCGTTCGGACAGTTTAATATCCATATTCTTTCGTCTTTCATGCTTTTCCCCTAGGCCTGCAGGTACCTGGCCACAGTAAAATCTCTCTGCGTTCCCTTCTGACCTCACTTTAGTTTCGTCTCTCTCCACTTCTTCTTCTCTTTCTCTCTTAGACATATCAGTGAACACCAATCAGTAGCTATTAGAGGTCAGACGTTAATAATTAAAACTAAAGTTAGCCTTACAGAGAAGTAATTTGAAAGAGGATTAATCTCTAGCAGAAGGGCTGATTTAGTGATGTGGTATTGCTCGTGAGTGTGAGAGTGTGTCGGTGTGTGCCTGGGTAGATAGAGAGAGACATATGCAGTCTTTGAGAGTGATGAAGTAATTAATACAATAAAAACAAAATAAGCCAGCAAGAGAACTCAGACCCTGCTGTATACTCTAAAGTTTCTGTTCCCCTGACAACCAGCAGTCTATCCAGTACACAGTATATACTCTATAGTATACTCTAAACTAAAGTTACTTAGTTTAGAGTATACTATATGCCACAATACTTACATACAGAAAAATACAGTTTAATGGTAGTTAAATGGCTAGTTTTCTAGACCCAGACTATTCATAAACCAATAACAAACAGGTATATTTTAGAAAGTCATGAACATGTAATATGTTGGAGAACAAAGATTTCATAGTTATTTTTACATGCCTTTCACTTGGGAGTTTTGGGAACACTTTACTGAAGGGGCTGCATTCATTTAGGCTTTGTGAACTTTGATGTCAAGTTGACATAACACCTATGTCAAATGAGCTGAGCAATTTTAGCTGACATTCAGTCATAACACCCTCTGGGTATACTGGAAAACCATTTAGAAATGTTTATTTAGGTTTGTGTGAATTACGTTATCACAGGCTTATGTCGTCACCATGCAGCCTTTTTAATACCGCTCTTCAGTAATGGGTCTGAGTTTTCTTTACCTACACCTAAGGGCTCTTTGAGGACATACTGTGTTATAATGGTATGGGGTCACATCTCGGCATACGCAGTTTCATCAGAGAGGCTGAGTGTGAGGAAAAGTAGCTCTGCTTTCATCTGCCTCTACACCACTGGATTACTGAAGAAGAGGATAAAAAGGCTTCACAGGGATGCATGTTTCTCTATCTTTCTCTTTCTCTTTCTCCCTCTCTCTCTCTCTATCTATCTCTCTATCTGTCTGTCCCTTTTACACACACACACACACACACACACGCACACACACACACACACACACACACACACACACACAGACGCTCATATTCAGAACAAACCAGCCTTCAGTCTTTCACGTTACTGTATCACCATCAAATTATATCTGATCATCTGTTGAATTGTGCTGTGCTGCGGTAAAAGTGATTTCTTTATTCAAACGATGAGAGCAGGAATAAGGGAGAGCAGAGATGAAGAGATGACGAGGAGGAAAGAAAGAGGGAGGGAATTGGTAAAGAGGAGAAAAGTGAGAGATGGAGAGGGCATGGGGAGGGGAACAGAAAGAGGAGGGGAGATGCTCACACAACACTCAGACACACTCATAAATAAACACACACACACACACACACACACACACACACACATACACACACACACACACACACACACACACACACACACACACACAGATGAAGATCATCAGAGGTCAATTGTGAGGGATGAGAGTGTTCTGCTGTTGTACAGTGTGTCATACGTTAGAGTGATAGCCCTATATTTAGAGGGGGCAAAATAATACTGCTGCCCTGCAGAGAGAGAAAGAGGGAGAAAGCAAGACAGACAGAGAGAGAAAGAGGGACAGAGAGAGAGAGAGAGAGAGAAAGCAAGACAGACAGAGAGAGAAAGAGGGACAGAGAGAGAGAGAGAGAGAAAGCAAGACAGACAGAGAGAGAAAGGGAGGAAGGAGAAGGAGAGAAAGAGAAAGAGAGAGAAAGACAGAGAGAGAGAGAGAGAGAGAGAGAGAGAGAGAGAGAGAATGTGTATATCAGGAGACAGAGAGTCATTGCTCAATCTGACAGCCGCTCCCGGCAAGGAGCAAACGCACTGTTTTAACCTTTAGCATGGCTAGGACACACACACACACAAACATACACACACACAAACACAAATACACACACTCGCAGACACACATTTTCATGAAGGGCAAGCGGTTGAGCAGGTGCAGAGCAGACAATAAGAGGAGATTAACATGGAGGTGGCATTTCACGATGTGCTTTTACCACTGATGCTGTAAAATGTGCTTTTAAGAAATTTCTGAATGCAAAATTACAGTCCTGACATTTAGCTGGTGTATTACAGTGCTCCTGATGGTGTCCAGTTATAGTTGCAACACAAAGAAGGGGCATCTTTCTTTGAATACCTATTCATAATGATAACAGATTGCAAAAATAAAATTTTTCACCAATAGCAACAGTTACAAATTTATGCAAAACATATCCACGTCTGTATTTTTGTGAGTGAAAATTCACTTGCCGTCTTCTTGTAGGTTTCTTTCCTTACCATGCTACATGGACTCCAAACCTAACCAACTTTGCAAACTTGCATTTTATACTTTTCATGTTTTCATTTAATAAACTAAAAATGGATCATAATGAGCCCTAGGTTGCTCCCCAGACTAAAAGCTCCAGCTGAGTGGTACTGTAAGGTAATATTGGACTTGAGAGACAGAGGGAGAGAGATGGAGAGAGAGAGAGAGAGAGAAAGAGAGAGCGTGGCACGCTGCCGGCTGTTTATTTATGAATTCTGTTCTCTAATGAAAGCCTCTATGGGACTGAAGCTGTTCTGAGATTGGCAGAAGGCTGTGCTGGTGCCCGCAGGGCCCGCTGCGGAGGATGGATTATTCATCATCCCTAGATCTCTCCCTGCCATCGCTAATATCTCCACAACCAGCAAACAGCACACAGCATAACCCAACACCTCTAACACCCACAAATCCAATAACGCTAAAAGCCAGGTTAACCAAACTCAGTCAAGGATTCAGCAACTTCACATCATTCAACCACACTTTAAAGGGCCTACACCATGGAAAATCACATTTTCCTCACTCTTTTGAAGTAAGAAGTCTATACAGTAAGCTGCAAAAAGAGCCTGAAATCACTGCTCATGTCATTTATGTGTTTATATGTATCCTATTGAGTCAACAACAGACTACAGCAGACATGCTCATCTTTGCTGAAACTGTAAATAATGTTTTAATTCAAAATGCTTTGTGACTGAATCAGGGCAGCCAGTCAAAAGAGCGTATTTAAATATACCAGTCTTAAGACATAGAAACAAAAAACAGCCATTTTAATTCTTAAGGGATTTTTTGGTAAATAAGCTCACACAAATGTCATGTGTGGTCTTCAAAAAAACAAAGAAAAATTAAACATAAGAAAAATGTAGGGTATAGGGTATGCCCCAGTGCTTGTTAGTAAGGTCATACGCAGTGATGTATTTTTGACCTACATATGCATTCAGGCTACAGGTTTTCCAGGGTTTTACTTGAGTTAAACATCAGACTTTTCACAGTGAATATAGTCATGCGTTTTACTCATTTGGAAAATGTTGTTTTCAAATCAAACCTCCTGTGTGTCTGATCTTTCAGTGCCAGTAATCCTAACTGGCTAATTGTCTCCGTCATTCAGCAAGCTGTGCTTGTTTTGGCAACAGATGTCCCGGGGTCTTGCTCTATGTGGTGCTACGCCAAGTCTTCCTGTATTTAATGTGTACACCAACACAGTCCATGCAGAAGAAAGGAGCAGAATAAGCGCACATGAAGTGTCTGCTGTTAATGGCATCATTGTCCATCTCACAAGGAGGTATCAACACAGTTCATGCCAATATGAACAGAATAAATGCACACAATGTGTCTAATGTACTGCACAGCGAAATCACTGGTATTTTCCCATGCGCTGTTTTCAAATGTTGATGTCATTAACACTGGTATTCTGTACTTCAGGCTTCCGTTCCTCACTCCTATAGTTCAAGAATAACCCAGATGGTTTGCCTTGAATTTAAGGGGTTAATGTATCACCATGTTTTTAGATTACTTGTAAGTGGATAATTTCAGTATAGTAGAGAAAAATCAGTAAACCATTGGAATCGGAAGAAGTGTATGAAAGTACTGTGCCTGAAAAACCTCAAAAATTATGATAATAAATAAAAAACAGTATACATAAAATAAACTTCTCTAAAATGGTTACAGTATATTGTTTACAGTCCAGTGTCATAGGCCAACAAAGAGTTGGTCATCCAAGGAAATGAATTAAATTCAGTACTGCTGTATGTGAATTTTTATCATTCTTTTAAGAGCGGTAGCTACAGATGGTGCTAGCAGTGACTTTCCTTTTTACTTCTCTTGCTATGCTATATTCTGCATGTTGAGTGGTTTTCAAGTGGTAGCAACCCTGTTGTAGAGTCCTTGGTAACTGCAAGCCTTCTTACTTCAAATGAAGAGTGAATCTCTTAGATTATGTCCACATGTATTAAATGTATCAATACAGTTATTACGGTTCATTTACTCATTTGCCAATAATTTTGTTGGTCTATTTAATGTATTTCATTCATGTGGCACTGATACACACATTTGAACTGAAGTTTAATAGCAGTAGGCCTACTCACACTGTAGCTTATGCTGTTTAGTTAAAATACATATGCACATTTTTTCATGGACGATTCCTATTTGGTCTTTTAGCCTTTAAACATACATTATTACCTACAAAACTTTCAAATGCACTAAACTTGCAATTTTGTTTATTTCTTACATTGAACCAAAATAATTGCTTCTGAAAAAATGAATGCCATTGCCATTGAGTGTCTTTATTTTACTGAGAGAATAAAATCTTTTAGTAGGCCTCAGCAATTTCTGGTCACTGCTTTGACTGGTCTAGTTAGGCCTCAGTAGATTTATCCTCTTTTTGTTTTGTTTCTGCAAGACTGTGTATATGTGATTGTGTATTATTGGTTGAGGCTGTTTGAAGATATTTTTTGACAAATCCAGAGAATGGTTTCTTCTGGTCCCCCACAGCCAACTGGAACGCTTGGAACATTGGTGTGTTTTCATCACAGCCAATCAGAGAGCAAGGTCAGGAGGCACCACTTGATGACAATGAAGGACAAAGTCACTTTCAGAAACCGTACATGCACACACATGCACACTTTAAAGCATAAAGGCTTCACATCCCTCCTGATTTTCTGCTAAGTAAAAATGCTCGTCTCCTCGGTGGTGAGCGTGTGAAGAGCAGGGCAGTGGGAAGAGGCTGACGAGCTCTTCTGTTCTGACTAGTGTGAAAGGATGAAAGTCATTGCTAATAAAAACTCTGGACCTCAGCGAGCTAAGACACATCAGTTACTGCACTTCATTTGTTCTGAATGAGAGATAAGCATCAGCTCACTCTCATAACTAATTCACTCCAATCCTTACAGCAAATTTCTCTCTCTCTTTCTCTCTCTCTCCCTCTCTCTCTCTCTCTCTCTCTCTGCAGGATCTGGGTGATGTGGTGGGTCCAGACAGGAACTGGAAGGGAATTGGTATCTCTCTGCTGGTGATAGCTGCAGTGCTGTCTATAATCGGCTTCTCCATATTCCTTCTGTCTAAAGGTCTCTCAACCCCACATGTTTGCATAGAAGATTTAATTTAAAGATATGATATTCTAAACCTCCATTCATGGCAGTTTGTGACTGTGGTCTTTCCGTGTGTGTGTGTGTGTGTGTGTGTGTGTGTGTGTGTCTGTGACTGTGTCTGTGTCTGTGTCTATGTGTCTTTGTTTTGATTCAGATGATGGCTCTAATGCTTTGGGGTCTCATCTGACCTTGGATGACCTTTTTCTGAAAGAGTTTCAGGTTCATGCTCCTGAGGCACAGTGGATCAGTGGTGAGTGACCTCCATAAACTATCAATTTCATATCAGTCTTTTTGGTTGTGTGTGTGTGTGTGTGTGTGTGCATGCGTGTATGTGTGCTCAGACCAGTTTTTGTCTGAATCAAACCTCATAAACAACCTCCATCTGCTGGCATTATCACTCTGGGACTAGTGGGTGAGCACATACACACACACACACACACACACACACACACACACACACATACACACACACACACACACACACACACACACAC